>JAOVVF010000026.1:4161881-4177966 GCA_028565595.1 Duopalatinus emarginatus
TTATCCTAAAATCTATCAATAAACACTGAGAACAGAACTGTGGTAGAATCACAATAATACACTCCAGGGTCAGGATGTATCGTGATATATTTTGCACTGGTGTCCTGATCTACGACCGCAGCACACCAGTGCTGATATCTCACCATACAGCACAGCACTCCCTCTCGTCTATTATTGCTTACATATATATAATACAGAGTTTTATTGTTGAAGAATTGAATGGCTGAGAGTGTCATTTTAGTTACAGTTAATACACACAGTACAGAGAAGAATAATTCAAGTAGTTTATTGGCAATGGTAAAGTGGTAAACACTGTAAAACAGAACTGGAATATTTTATTATCCTATTCTTACAAAAATAACACACAGCAACATTACAAGCCAGCACATTTCAGCTCGAGTACAAAAGTAATCAGACTGTCCACATATGTTTGGATAAATGAACACTAGTCATGTACTACTATAGTATAAGTGGCTATGATGTGCTGATTCGCATCACATCGATGATACACAAACACAGAATCATTCACGCGGCATCCAGTTTATCAGCCGCATGTGTATGAACGGTATACTGTTTTTAAAAAAAGCCACTAATCTAAATGGAGACCTGTACTGTACAGCACCACAGATGGAAACGTTTGGCAACTTGCAACTTTTTTGCGGCACAATTTACACAGCCAAGTACACAACAGACATCTGAACGGAAACTTCAGCACAGATAAAACCCACGGCGTGTTATGTGAGGGCGTATAGCGTTCTTGGCAATGAAGGAGAGGTTAATTGTGTTGTTGAAACACTGAGACTGATTAATAATGAAACAGCTGTGGGATGAAATATCGTTTTTTAATGTATTAAACAGAAAACGAAGCTGCGAGTTCGAGTTATTTTACATCGTACCTGCACATGATGGCATTTCCTTAACTGAAATACTTTCATTTTATATCACATACCTTCCCAAGAAGTCACCAGCAAACCACAAACTAATCAGAAAGAAAACACAACAGCATGTCCTAACTTCATTATTGTCTTCAGGATGAGCTCGGAGATGACACGAGGTCTTAAGACCAGGATACTCAAACCTTACGTACACCTTAGACACCTTATTCAAAGGTCATTCATATATAGATGTGTCGTCCTTTCTGTAGGCACCGAATGACTTTTAATAATACACGTACATATGTACATAAGGCTTGTGTTAAGTTTTAAAAAAGGACTGGGTACGAGGAAGATGACATGTTAATATGCACTCACTGATGCATAAGCAGATGACACTGGAGTGGCAGAAAAACTGGGAGATAAAGTGACAGACATTTTAAAGGTGACTACAAGAACCCATGACAGCAGTGTGGTCGTAAAAAGACTCAGAGTGAACGTTAATCGTTGTTGCAACACTGCCTCAATTCCTAACATCGGAATTTAAAGGTGGGGCTTCAACAAACAACAGCGTGAGAACTGTGCAGCATTCCCTCCAAGATATGGACTTTACGAGTCGACGCCCAACTTGATGACTGGAAACGAGCCACCCGGTCTGATAAGTTGTGTTTCCAACTGCTACCAGCAGATAAAATGATCTGTGTGGGCAGAAAACACCATAAAGCCATGGTTCCTGCATGACAACACTGAATTATAATTAAAAAAAGAGGAACACTAATCTTAGGGAGTTGGGGGGTTTTTGCCATTCCCACCTAAGTCACCAAATCTCAACGTTTTCCAACAAGAAGAAATCCCACAACAGAATTGTCGAGCGCTCTTCAGGAAGTCTGAGGTTCACTGCCTACAGAATATATCCACAAGCTCACTGTTGTATTTCTGCACTCCTGGGCTCGCATGGTGGACCTGCCAAGTATTAAACCGGTCTACACGTTTTTCTGACACTTCAGTGTATATCAGGATAACATCAGATTCTTGACAGTATATCTGCAACCCCTTAATTGTTTAAAGTAACACAAGATAACCGATTACTTTACTTTTTTTAGTTGTATTTGACACAGACAGCGAATAAGCTCTAGGATCTACATACGGCAGTTTAATAAATTGTTGCATGTCCGCAAACTAATTGAATAAATTGACCGCTGATCCTCGGTGTTAATGAATGTAGTTAACCTTCAAATACATTTTTAGCCACAGTGCTTTAGTGTGTGCTTCATGTACAGAATATGGGTCGGAGTTCTGTTTGCACCTAATTTGCTCCAATTTGGATCCAGTATCGACACATCCACTCGTTTTGTCAGATCGAAAACCTCCAGCGTTTGTCACTGAATGGGTTCTGAGCTGTAAAACTGTCCTATCATGCCACAGCTTTAAGTGATAAACCGATACTAACACAATCTCAAAGTACACAAGATTCTGACTGTATGACAAGGAATGATGCCTTATGGGAATGATGATGATAGTGCAGAGAAGGGCATTCAGCTTAAAAATACATCAATCCTCTCTCTCTCTCTCTCACACACACACACACACACACACACACATACATACATATACACACACACATACACACGACTATATACACATAGTGTGTAGTTTGGACAATATCCACAAAATATGCAAGGTGTCTGGGAGAAATGTCACATTTGCTCTCTACAGTGTATCTCCATTTAAATTTTGGATAGTCAACAATCCACTTTTGGTTGTTATTTGTTCACATAATAATAATAATAACAATAATAATAAAAAGCAGAGAAATAAAAGCCTCGTGTAAACTCCACCATCTTGACAATCAGTGCTGAGTTTAATCCCAATCCGGTTTCTACAACAGTGTCATCTTATCCTGCTGCGGTTGTGTCTCCTGATTACACATCTCACACTGTTTTCTTCTTCCACACACCTCATGCCCTCAGTGAGGTAATGGTTAAAAGCCTGGTGTCTATTCACTCCTAGCTCCATTGGATGTGCTCTATTCTTAAAGGATCAATACTATGACCTCAGTCCCTCCGGCAGAAACTGCACTTAAATGTCACTTTTCTTTAAAGCCGGTGTTTTATTGTCACACAATCACCGACTCTTATGTAAACACAAACAAGTACCTTGATTTAATAATGAACAAGCGCACTTCAGTTTACTACACTGAAGTATAAACAAGGTACAGATTGGTAATCGCTCCACAACGATATTGAACATGTCTGGGATGTCATGTGACACCCTGTGGAATACAGAAATCCTCCACCTCAGAATAGAACAGAATTGTGGAATTGCGTTCTGGAGGAAGTCTGGTGTTCATTGTTTAAATATTTTTGCCTGACTATGCCCTGTCGGGTGCTACCAATTATTAGACTGGTATACCAGTTTTTTCTGTACTTCAGTGTATTTAAATTTTCATGTTTTTGGTGTGTATTTCCACAAGCTCCTGTTGTGTAGTCCGTTCCCTTTGTGGGACCTACCAAGTATTAGACTGGTGTACCAGTTTTTTTGGTACTTGAGTGTATATGTGAAATATAGTGTGCTTCGTTATTTGTTATATAGTGTTATTTTATTATCATCCCTAAAACCACAGTGGAAGAGATTATTGCGAAATCCAACAATTCCCTGCAGTAGGTTAGTGTCCAAACTGTGTAATCTAGGGTACAGACTAGAGAACTGAGCAGGACTGTTTTCTTCATCCTGCAACCTGTGTGCTATCCAGCGATGTGTATGTCTACTCCCACACGCAGCCCGCAAAGCTATGAGAATTATTCCCGCACATTGATAGAGATGCATTGATTTTGTGTCTTCTCCATCCAGTAAGAGAAAACCTAATATGTGCAGATTCGGAAAGTTGACGGAGCAGGTTTGGGAAACGCTGCTGTACAAAACGACGCGGTGGGGTCCCACAAGCACAACACATTCACATTCAGTTCCACGTGTGTGTGAAACGGAAAAATAACTCTCTGTGACTCGTGTAAACATGTTCCATACTCAAATGACCAAATGAAGCAGCAGGGACGTGGCGAGTCCTGGTAGTGGAGGCGACTTCATTACTGTGAACTGGGAATATAAACCTGACATAAAAAAAAAATAACTTCAACATGTCTCTGTACTGAGAAAATAACAGGTCGCATATTTAATCCAGACACACTTATAATAACAAATAATACTAAAGAGGAGCTGCGGAATTCCATTAATACATGTTTAAATAGATGAATACGGAACACATATTTATCACTGCGGGAACATTAATGGTTTCTACCTGTCAAGCTTGTCCACACATCCTGCACATTATTCTCTGTAAAAAAGCAGTCCCAAGGATTAATTATGCAGATTTACACACACACACCTGTAACTACAGATATCAGGAACGTAGCTGTGATTTACATAAACATTCATTGTTGTAATTAAACAACTGCTCTTGCAGTCTGAATAAGTTCGGCTTTAAACACGTGTTGTGTTAAAATGTTTGTACAAATGCCTGCCTTAATAAATAATTTTTTTCTATTTACATAATGTATGTAGTCTCCTTTAACTATTAGTACCATTCAGGTTTGAGTTTTGAGTCTGGATCTGTTTTACTGTTGTGTGGAATCCAAAATGAAGTCACTCAGCATTTTTATTGTTAGATAACTGAACACTGCAACACCAAAATACAAAATACGTAGGTTGGTAGTGTCTCCATAATGGTGTGGGCTTTGTTTATGGAATCCCTGGTACATCTACAAACGTCTCTGACACATCATCTACTCAGATATACACCAAAGTACCAGAAGAACTCATACAAAAATAGAACAGATTGGTGGTGGTTCAGTAATGGTATTGTGGATGTTTAGCTGAGACCCCTGGTACACCTCCAGACGTCTCTGACAGGTGAACACTATGTGTTACAAGTTCCACCAGTTCACATCCTGTATTCATTCTGACGGGTTTGTCTTCTTCTAACAGGACAATGGACCACCACACACGTCTAGAGACACCAGATTATTCCTGTTAGAGGAACACTCATCTGAGTTTGGGGATTAGTCATTCACACCTAAATCACCAGATCTCAGAATTCTGGACCGTTCTGCAGGACGTATGGTGTTCAATTCCTACGGAATATTGTTGCAAGCTTGTTGAGCCTATGCCCCATGGGGGATGTGACTTATGTGTAAGTGACAAAACCAGAAACGTCTGAAGATGTACCAGGGGTCCCATGGAATGCCAGATAAACATATGATTATGGAGCCACCACCAGACTTTGTATATCATATTTATTTACTTTGTATTTGGTCCTCCAGTGTATTTGTAGCTTTTGTTTGTCGTGTCCGGCTAATAAATGAGTTGATTATGAAATGCACACTCCTAATGTAATAATCATCTCATTGATTCGATGTTATCCTAAATGACTGGTTTTCAGGAAATCTGATAAAGCGACCAGAATTTAAGGCTTATCGAAAATTAGCTTGTGTACAGTTGGAGTTTTCAGATTACTTGTGACATGTAGAGCACCGACCGTATTGCTGCCATCTGTTTCTTTTACTGCTTATTCTGTAGGTGGCTTCACCTATTAAGCTGAACACAGGTGGATTTATTTGTAAACTATTTCATCGGCCTTAAATCACATCATTCAAATCATTCGTTTAAGGCTACTGTTGAATTTAAATAGCTCATTTTGTTAACATTTATAGTGTTCAGTAGACACCCTAATGCAGAGACACTAAGTGCTTTGTAGTAGGAAACACATCCTCATGGTAATTGTATCCATCAGGGACTGAGTGTACATCATTTCATACACTAAGGCGCTAGAAAAAACGACACAGACGAGCCTAGCAAAATACACAGACTGGTGGTGGCCCCATAATGATAACTGGTTTGTTTAACTGGCGTTCTATGGGACCCCTGGTACATCTACAAACGTCTCTGTGTGTGTGTTTCCTGTTTGAGGAGTTACACCTGTTTATGTCGCATTCATTTCGATAGGTTGGGCCAAGTTTTTCTGGCATTTAAGTGTATTATTGCCAAAGAAAAAAAAAAATAAAATAATATAAGGCAGTGCAAATCCATGAATTAAAAAAGACCAATAAATACAGCAAATGATTTAATGATAAGAGGAAATGGTGTAATATACTGTATATCCAGGGCCTTTATGGAGGTTTGTGGGTGTCACTACCTGCAAACGAGCTGCCTTCTGAAAACTACTGTAAATTTGCTGCTGATTGTAGATGAAGAAAACGGCTTTATTTTGTCACATATACATTACAGCACAGTGAAATTCTTTTCTTTACATATGGCCAGCTTGTTAGGTTAGGATCAGAGCACAGAATCGGAGCCGTGATACAGCACCCCCTTTTTTATTCCCTTTTTCCAAATCTGGCCTACGCGAACATTTACACACCACTTTACTACAGGACTGATAAATGAGTCCCACTGTTGCCTTCGAAACAGTGTTTACAGCACATCACTGCACCCACGTGTCACTGAGGCAACAGTTAAAACAAAAACTGATGTTGTTATATAGAAATACCTTATCAACATTCACCTCTGAGCCCTTCGTTAGCTCATATCTCAACAGAATGTGATGCGGAGTGCTTGTGGTACCCTCATGCCATCTGAATTGAGAGGAACTTCACAGAATCTTGCACCCGTATCCTGATGCGTACGACACACAGCATGAGTGGATCTACAGACGGTTACTGTCCCGTGTCAGGTGACTCTGCTGAGCTATATGGTGATGGAGGAGTCGTCGTGGCAGGTGGAGGCTCGCTGAGTTTTAGGGCTGCAACGCGTCAGCATGGAGATCTGAGTGGAAAAGTTGGTGCCGTTGCTGCCCATGGATGGGTGCTGGTACTTGGTCCCAGAGCCAAGGAACCTCTCAAGATGCCACCTTCTCCACTTCCTCTTGATCTCAGCCTGAACCTGAGAAACAGTCAGGACGGGAATATGATTATTAATAGATTTTCACATAACCAGTTACTGTAGATCTGCAAACCCAGAACACAATTAAAACACAATGTGAATATTAGATCAAACGAGTCCACAGTTACTTTATTAGGAAACTTAAAAGGTTAGACATGCTCTATGCTTTTAATTTATTTCAGTCTGCTTAATTAGCTTCAACCAAAGTTCATCTGTAGAACGTTTTTTTGTGCTAGAATTTCCAAATTAATCTACAAAATAAGAATAAAACTGGAGCCTAATACGACTTATTAGACTTAACAAACTATATCCAACTTTCAGAAAAAAAAAGCTAGAAGGCAAAGTAAAGTTGTAATAATAAAACACAACCAGTCAAAACGTATAGTTAATGAAATGATTTAGAAAACACACACATGACAGCAGGACATTTCTATTACGGACTGCTTCTCATGTCTTATAGAAATATTTGAAAAGCTCCCTACCTCTCCATTCAGGAAGCAGTAGAGAACAGCCACAACAAAGCCCTGCAAAGTAGAGTAAAGAATATCTTATAAACACAGACCAGAAGTGCCAGAAAAACTGGTACAGACGAGTCTATCCAAAATGCACATCAACGCCAGTGCATGTATACCGCGATAAACATGTAAGTAAGCTTCTAGAGCCGTTCCTGCTGAGAGAATGGCAGGTTATCACGACTCGGTTTTATAGTTGGAGCTGGTGAGATGGGTCGTAGCATTTGGGAGGTTTGGACTTTTACACACAGACATTTACATTTACGGCATCTTATCCAGAGCGACTTACAAGGTTATTAGTATTACAGGTAGGCCAACGTTGTGTTAGGGGTCTTGCCCAAGGACCCTTATTGGTGTAGCACAGACTGGCTGCCCAGACCGGTAATCAAACCCAGGTCTCTCATATGGGAGCCGATGATGTTACCGCTGTACCACACCAACCAAGACATTTCAACGGTTTATTGTGACTGTTAGAACCTAGCCAAGTATCGTTCCATGCGACAGACAATGAATTAACATCAGGAATTCAATGCTGGGGGCTCTGACATCCAGCATCAGCGTGAGGACCTGCTCTCCTGTGGGGGACCTACCAAGTATTAGACCGGTGTATCAGTTTTCCTGACACTTCAGTGTACACACACATCACAGAGAATTCTTACATGTTCAATCATTCAACGCAGCCTCCTGAGAACAGAGCACATTAATTACACTGAGCTGTACGACTAGGGACGCCTGTGAGTTAATTTATTCACGGAACGTGACTGTGACAGCGTAATTAGCATGTCGGAGGCCATTCCTCTCTGACTCGTGCTGCAGACAATAAGGAAAGCTGATGCACACATCATGGTCTCTCCAGACTGTAACACGTTAGAAGCTCTGCCTAGATCTGCTGAGGAGCTCAGTTAAAACAGAAACAGAGAGGGAAAATTAGGAAACGAGCTTGGCCGAGTGTGTGGAAATGAGATTTTGAATCCTTGAAATGTTGATACCATGAAACGAGCTATGCCGAGTTTTTTCCACCTCATCTCATAAATTTAAATCATGATACACAGAGCACCTGATGAAAAAAAAAAAAAGAGCCTGTACTCGGAGGCCGTACCTGAAATGAACCCAGGATGAGGTCGAACACCAGCCTCAGCTCTGTTTTGATGTGCTCTGGGATGAATGCAAATATGATGAAGTTTATCCCAAAGAGTGGAATCAGCAACAGAGTCGATTTAGCCAGCCTCCTGTGGAGCGAGAGCACAACAAAACAAACAGCTCTGGGTGATTTTTTTTTTCTTTCATCTGTAATCAGTAAGCATTAGGTGGCTGTGGCAGACTTTCAAAACGAAGTATGATGTTATTATAAAACAGAATAAGAACAACAAGAATCGAGAGAGTCGAGACTATAAGGGCTTTACGCAAGACTTGTCCTGCATCATAGAGTAGAGCGCTACTTAAGGACAAGGGACATTAAGTCACGTGGACAGCTGGCATAATCCACTGACATTTACAGAGACGAGACTGTAATGCAGGAAGCTTCACGTGGCCGCTGGGCACTGGGGAAGGACTCAGACGTCTTTCTTGTCGTGCCTTGCATTAAAATGAGTGGAGATTAAATGCTTTCTTACGTACTCCTTCATAATAATGTGTATATTGTGTCTCTTTAGGAAAAGAAGACACGTGTTCTGTGAGCCTGCATATGCACGTGACGTGTTACCGATAGCAAATAAGACACTCACGAATACTGGTTTGATTCATTCCTCCCGATGTCGGGGCAGTTGATCTTCTCCCGCAGTATGCGTATGATACAAATAAACAGGATGAAGTTCATCTGTCGTGACAGAAATAAGAAACAGTATGATTTGTGCGCTCTTTTAGTCAGTGCCGTGTTCCATAATTGATGCTACAGCATGAAACTAATCTGTTACCCAAAGTGTTGGTTTGTGACAAAAAACTAAAGTCTATTAGTAGAGACACAGGAAGCCATACAGAGCAAAAACAGGACTAATGGACTCTTGTTCAATAATGTTTGCGGAAACCTTAAATGTGCGACGTGCACGGAACAGCTGCTTCTCCGCTGCGCTCTGACTAGGGGAAGAGCGAGTGGGTGGAAGTGAGAAGTGTCTACTCTATCCTTGTTTGCTACCGCCACAAATCACACGCTTGCTGGAGAGCGCAAGTCCCAGACATCATAAAATTTGCATAAACATTTAACTAGGGAAGCAGATTTTCCAAAGGTGGCCATGCACATCCCCCTACGCTCCCCTTCGGTCTCCTCTCTGCAGGGGATGATGAATGTTAAAGGCTTTTATTGTGCATGACTATGTTATTAGTGCCAAAATAAATGATAGTCAAAGTATTTTGCTTCTCACAAAATATTTGCTTCTTTTTTTTCTTAACCAATTTTCCTCATATACTCTCTAAACTCAGGGGTCGTGTAACTGGTTTTCTGGCAAAGTGAATCCTCATGGTATCGTATTTTTCCTGCTGTTCATGAAGTGCAGGTCCATCTATAATTCCTGGTTAATTTAAGGACACGTCCTGTTTTTTATTCAGTCCAGTCCCTAGGCCACATAGCCAGTAAAAAGAAACTCAGCACATGGTCGATATTTTCAGTCGATAGCCAATGATTTTGTCAGCTCGCAGCGTCAAGTGTTGTTTTGGAGCTCGATGGGATTGACTGGTACGTGTAGTATATATTACGTGTTAGGCTCATAAAATTTGACTCATGATGATAAGTTACATTTCAAATCATTGAGTAGACCAGACGTATAGAGTGATATTAATAATAACAACAGCCTTGTGTTCTTATGTGACCGGAGTGGAAAGTGATGTTGTAGCCCATCCGCCCTGCACTTGTTCGGCATTCTGAGACATGAGACGTTTTTTTTCCTGCTTATCACAGTTGTAAAAAGTAGTTTGAGTTTGTCCTGTACACAGTACTGTGCACTCATTACTAGTTGGAAGACAATACCACGAGGTGCAGTGAACCGTAATAAACTAAGTAAAGTCGGTGTGAGGTGTGATTAGCCTTTGCTTCTTTTTGTTAGTAGTAGTCCCAGGTACAGTTTATACAGTTATAAGAAAATTTGTTGGTTAGTTTTACTCAGGGTCCTGAAGAATGTGATCTGTTATAAAACTTTATTTCAGGTTGCTATTTTTACTGACATACAGTTTTTGTACTAACTCAATAATGTACTTTTTTAAAAAAATTTTTTTTTACAAAACAAATACCTACAATAAAAAGGAGAAGTGTAAGACTTCTACCCAGCACAGTGCTGTATATCCTGTATTTGGGTCAGTGACGTCTAAGGCTTTCAACTAGTTAATTTTAAAATACTAATAATCAGAGTTCAAATATTAAGAATATTGTGTTTACATAAGTTCACATATAAAAAATAAATTAAGCTATTGTAGTGTTTTTTTAATCCAATTTTTAATAAATTGGCAACGACTTTACAAAATGTCATGTGGTGCGACCGTGATTTATCTTAAAATAAATGAATTGCCTTAACACGTATAACATTTATTTTACAAGTTCTCAGTAATATAACGTTCAGAAACAACCTGCCTTGCTTTTAGATTTAGTAAATAATAATAATCTCATATTTTTGTTCGATAAACGTCACAGTCGCCTTTTTAAACGTATTTAACACACTTATATATCCTGTTTATCACATAAAACTAATAAAATGTTTTGAAACTGACAGTTAACTTAAACATACTGCATCAGTGACTCCATATTTCTAGACACATAAACCAGAAATCTTATTTAGAATATAATACAATTATTTCTATTATTGGTCGCACCACATGATATTTTGACACTTTAAACAACAGAAAAATAACAGTTAGCCAATGGTTTATGAAAAGTGAAAACACTTTTATATGACAGACAGATACTACAAATATGATGTCATATATATTTATACAATTTAAGAAGAAAATGCAGTTAGACGGATGATTTAGGCGTCACGTCATTGACCTGTATCCTGTATTTCCGGTATACACTAAATGGCCAAAACACAAACCTTTGCCCATACAGAGTATATAAACCAGAATAAAATCTTGAATATTTGGATTTCTAAGTAAATATTGTTAGAAATTATATTACACATTCACTACCTACACTGAAGTACCAGAAAAACTGGCACAGAAAAGCCTATGCAAAATATGAAACGCATTGTAGTGGCTCCATAATGGTCTAGGGTTTGTTTAGCTAGCATTTACATGACAGGACGTACTTAGAGACCAGATTACGGTTAGAGGAACACTCATCCGAGTTTGGGGTTTAGTCATTTACACCTAGCTCGCAGCGTTATTGAACACATCTGGGATGCCGTGCAATGCTGGCAGCACATCTGTGTTATATTTTAGCTTCTCAGGGTGTGTGAGGTTAAACCTGTCAGAATAAATGCAGGAGATGAACACGTGTCGCACGTAGAGTTCGCGTCAGAGACGTTTGTAAAGGTATCGGGGTCCCAGCTAAACAAACTACATACTATTATGGAGCCACCAGCAATCTGGACCGTTTTTTTTGGTACAGCTATTACGGCTGAAACACAAAGCTGTGGCTATATGATGCACTGTATATGATGCACTGTATATAAGCCACAATTAAATCTTAAATATTTAAGATTTATTGTTACAAATTTATTTTGCATGTTCTGTATTTGCACGTATCTACAGTGTCGCCTACAATGTAATGTTCCTTACAACGCAAAACGCAAAGTATTCACTCACAGAATGAACACAGGTGCATTTCTACTGTGAGTTTAAGAGCTACCATGGTGTGGTTTTTTTTTGACACAGTGCACTATAACAATCCAGCTGGGCCTCGGCTACCATTTACTGCCACACTGAAATCAATAAACAGGTTCGTGTTTTTGTCCTCAGAATTAAAAAAAAAGTAAATGAGACATCTCCTACTCATATCTAAACAAAAAGACGAGGTAAAGATATACTAAGATGACCAGCTATATAGCTGAGTGGCAGATGGTTCAATATAAAATACACCTACGGGTTATTCAATTATCATCATCAAGGTCACTGTATAAAGCCGTAAATTGATTTTTTTTTACTCCAACCTTGAAAGTGAGTCATCTCACCAGTATAGAAGCTAATATAGGCGTTTTGATGATCCACCAGAACGGGTCCGAGTTCTCGATAATATCCCAGCACCTGACAGAGGGAGAGAAAAGGAAATGTTGTGCTTATGGATGATTTAATACTACTAACGTCAGAGCTCTTCCACTACCAGCTATGATATTTAGTAAGATAGATTTCTAGAGGCACTCGGTTCAGTTACCAATCTTTGAATTAGACTTACTAACTCGCTGTGAGTTTGTCACCTTGAATTAGCTTCAGGTTTAACCCTGTAGGAGAATTTAACCTTATTGGCTTTACTGTGTGGTGTTTTATGAACATGACATACCCAACGTTATCGAAATACGCTTTGGCAAAGCTCCAGGCTGTAATGAAAACCATCGGTCCTCCTGAAACCATAAAGAAAAAAAAAAATCCTGTTAAATTCCTCTTTAACAGGTACATTAGGCATAGCTGTAAAGCTAAAGGGGAAAAAAACAGACCGGTTATGATGGAAAGGGACATTTAAATATGCACTTATTTGCATGAGGTTTGGTATACACATTATGAACTGAAGTGCCAGAAAAACCTACACACCAGCTTAATATTTGGTAGGTCCCCCACGAGGCATGGACAATTCTGTTGTATTCTGAGGTGTAGGATTTCTGTCATCCCGGATGTGTTCATTAATGTGACCTGGGTGGGAATGGTAACATACGGCTGGTATAGTTTTGCTTTATGTTATGTGATTACGTTATACTGCCAATTCAAGGTTAAATTAGGCTATAGGACCAGTGCACCAGTTATTAACAAGAGGCATAAAAAATCAGGGTAAAATCAACTGCTTTTGGCTACATTAATCTGTGAGTTCTTTTGGTTTTGTATTGACAGTAGGCATGCGGCTTTGAAGGAATTTCCACACACCGCTCGCACCGGTATTGAATTACGATATTTAGCCTAAAACCTGGATTAGTTTTACAGTAAGAAATGGATTCATGTAATTATTACCAGAGTGGGATTTTAATCATCGTCAGTTATTTTGACAGTCTGTGAACGCACACATTGCATTTTAGTAAAAATAACACAAGTGATATAAACCCTGTATGAATTTATGTGTTCTATTGAATTATATGGGGAAAGATGGATTGTGCTTTTTATTCAGCATAAATCCCTCTAGGACCACTCGCCCTTGTTCGGGTAAGTGTGCCCATGCACCCTTTAAGCCCACATTCATATTTGACCTTAATTTCCAAAAAAATTAAAAACATGGTGAAAAAAGAAAAAAAATGATTTGTTACTTCTATAACCTTTGTTATTGCATACAAATCACATTTTCCATTGGTGAGTTGCCCCGTATACAGTCTCAGGACTCGTGACAAGAAGACACCTAAAAACTTTGGTGTTTGGGAACCTATTAGAAATCAGCAATTTTTTGTATGTTCCTATGTATTAGTGTTTATTATCTATATAATAATTACTATGTAGCTAATAAAGCTCCTCGATTGTTATGGTCTGATGTTTTAGCAGCAGGGCGTTTAGATATATAACACTAGATGTTTTAGCAGCGCAGAAAAATAGAATGGAACTATTTTGCCTCGAGGAATGTTAATAAACAGATTGTATTTTTCCGTCATCTTTATCATAAAATCTATAAATATAATTTGATAACAGAACTGCGTTACAATCACAATAATACACTCGAGGTTCCTGCTGTATCGTCAGATATTGGCACTGGTGCACTGATTTACGGCCACAGCACACCAGTGTGAATATTTCACAATATAACACTTCCCTACTTCTGTATTATTGTATAAATATACTGTTTAAAATAAAGCATTTTAGTTACGGTCTACATTTTAGTACATGTTATGGTCATGGGTATTCATAATCAACCTGTTTATGACATCAGTCATACACAAAGTAGCTTAGAATAAATGTCAAAACAATGAATGTATTAAAAGGTGCTGTATATAGTATGCATGAAATTATTAGTACTTTCCTATTCTTATACTTTATACAGACATCACTTAGACTTAGACTATCCTGAATGAATAGTAAGCGAAAGATCCAGAAGGGTTGGCTACCCACCCCAGCCAATCAGGATGTACCACCAGAAGTATTTCCTCTCGGAGAAGAAAGAGACAGCCAACAGGGCGTGGAGGTACAGGCCCTCAACCAGGAGCCAGAAGAAACTTGCCATGATGCAGTATTGGAAGAAGATGATGACAGTTTTGCAGCCAACCTGAAAATATACACAAGAAACTTACATTTACGTATTTAACCTTTATGACACCTTGTATCTTCTTAACTACACATAAAAAAACGTTAAAGCTATGCTACATATCAACCCACCTTAAACTACTAAAAATATGTTCCTGAAGTACACCTTGTGTGTTTACACACAGTGCCAGAAAAATAGGTACAGATGAATCTATGCAAAAAGGTTAGCTGTGGCTTCATAATGGTGTTTGGGGACCCTGGTATGTCTACAAACCAACAGGACAATGCACGACCACACGCGGAAAACATCCTGGATGCCGTGTAACGTGCTGTGTAACACAGAAATCCTCCACCTCAGAATGCAACAGAATTGTGGAGCGTTCTGCAGGAAGTCTGGTGTTTATTACCTACTGAATATTTCCACAAGCTTGTGGGGTACATGCCCTGTTGGGGGCCTACCAAGTATTAGCCTGGTGCACCACCCGCCTTGCATAGCATCCCAGAAAAGTTTAATAGCACTGAGATGACACACATGGTGTTCACCCCTCAGAGACGTCTGTAGATGTACCAGGGGTCCCATGGAACAGCAGCTAAACAAAGCCCATAGCATTATAGAGACACCACCAGCCTGTGTATTTTGCCTAGGCTTATCTGTACCGGTTTTTCTGGCACTTGTATAGTGTATAGACAAAATGATGTCTAGTAGCTTTTATTTGTTGACAAACTGCTATTGGTGTTTATTTGCAGTTTGAGTGCAGTGAACTGGAAAAGCTTTTTTTCTCGAGTTTTCACTGTTTATATGAGTAAACAGCGATGATGGTGATGGTGATGATAAACTGCTGAATCAGACGACACAGAGCATCGACTCCCTTTCACAGCAGCTTCACTGTAATATTTTCACCAAAGAATGCAGAGAACCAGGTTTACACAATTATATATCACACAGTCAGGAGAATGGAAATGAATTAGCTGATCGTTTCACACGACTCGTTTACAAATCAGTCAAGGTTTCAGCTGTGCTCTGAGTGATTACTATACAAATTGATATTGATATTAGTCAGGAGAGCTTTACTATAAGGAAATGATCATAAATTGTTTCTCTGTGTAAAACAGAGTTAGTGTTCCTTTTAGCAATAAAGTTTAGCAATAAGTTTTATCGGTGAAAATCCAGGAACAGAATGACATTGATTATGCTTTTATTGCCTGCCTGCTTGCACTGGCTTTAGAAATACAGAGGTATGATGCTTTTATACACTAAAACACCAGAAAAACTGAATTACACAGGCTGGTGGTGAGGTTTGGTTATCTCATGTTCCATTGGACCCCTGGTACACCTCCAGACGTCTTTGACAGGTGAACACTGTGTGTGATGAGTTCCACCAGTTCATGCCCTGTATTCATTCTAACAGGACAATGGACCACCACACACGTCTAGAGACACCAGATTATGGTTAGAGGAACACTCATCTGAGTTTGG
>JAOVVF010000026.1:4191469-4220223 GCA_028565595.1 Duopalatinus emarginatus
GTCCACTTCTGAAATGGATCAGTCCTGTTCTAGACAGTGTCCACTTCTGAAATGGATCAGTCTTGTTCTGGACAGTGTCCACTTCTGAAATGGATCAGTCCTGTTCTGGACAGTGTCCACTTCTGAAATGAATCAGTGTGGTCTGGACAGTGTACACTTCTGAAATGAGTCCATACTGTTCTGAAGAATGTCCATTGCCAAAACAGATCAGTCCTGTTCTGGACAGTGTCCATTGACAAAATTGATCAGTCCGGTTCTGGACAGTGTCCACGAAATTGATCAGTCCTGTTCTGGACAGTGTCCATGCCAAAACGGATCAGTCCTGTTCTGGACAGGGTCCACTTCTGAAATGGATCAGTCCTGTTCTAGACAGTGTCCACTTCTGAAATGGATCAGTCTTGTTCTGGACAGTGTCCACTTCTGAAATGGATCAGTCCTGTTCTGGACAGTGTCCACTTCTAAAACGGATCAGTCCTGATCTGGACACTGTCCACTTCTGAAATTGATCAGTCCTGTTCTGGACAGTGTCCTCTTCTGAAATTGATCAGTCCTGTTCTGGACAGTGTCCTCTTCTGAAACGGATCAGTCCTGTTCTGGACAGTCTTCTGTAATGAATCTTTTTCAATTTTATTTTGAACTGAAACAAATCTGGTGTAAAGATCGGTATAAGACTGAAGACACGTTTCAGGGTGAAAAACAAAACAGTTTAAAACTAAATTAAAATGCAAAAACTTGTTAAATCATACGACCTGTTTTCAAACCTCTTCAAAACCTCCGCTTTTACTACTTAAGTACTTCCTCCATACTACAGCTGCTGATAAAAGAGTGAGAGCGGATTCAGATTACATCTGAGATCCAACTGCCTGAGCCATAGCTTTATTGTTTCACCTCCAGACTGAACTCACATGTCATAGTTTCCTTTTCTTTGAGCCAGACCACAACACTGAATGAGCAGGTTGGCATCTGAGTAAATAACATTTTAGTCAAGAGGTAACATTCCAAATGAATGAGTGTTGGTATACCGGTCATTAATCTAGATCAAACTGCGTGGTCTAAAATATGACAGGAAAATGTTACTAGAAATGGACAATGAGGAGCTGATTACATCATGGATTTAATAACTGAACATTCTGTGCAACATCCTGCATCAAGAGTTTATTCAGGCTTTCTGTGAAAAGAATATACAGTGCCATAATTAATCAGGATTTTGTGTTACAATGATGTCAGCTACAGACCAGTGGATATATTAAAACTGGGTGTGCTCTGCTTCATTGTTCCTGACCAAGCACTTAATATTAGCCGAGCCAAAAAAAAATGAAGAAAAGCAGAGACAGTTATGCACAGTTAATGCATCTGTGATGACAAATAAGTGCTAGAGTTAATCATTTGCTGAATTGTCTTGGCTCGTGGTAGGAGAGAGAGAGAAAGAGAGAGAGATCTTTTTTAAGTCAACAAAGAGAAAACAAATGAAAGGTTGTGTTTAAAAGAAGTACAACATCTTTAAGAGACCGAATTTACAAACTTTAGGCCATATACAGAAAACATGATCCATATTTAACAGAGTTATTAAATGATTTTTTTAGAATTAGATATGACCTGTGTGGTGTGTGAGATTATTTGTTTGATGGTTCATGTACCTGTTTGCTTCGGGAGTCTATTTGTGAAATCAAGCTCCTGCTTGGGTTGTGAAAAACTGGGTAAAAAAAACAGGCTAATAAAGTAGACTGCATTTTAGATATAGACTTTATTATGGCATAGTATAAAAGCAGGATTTACAGAAAGTGTACCATTAAAGTAATATACCTACAGACCTGACAGACAAGACACACGGCGTCTGATTCAGAGATTTTAGTGCTGGATCTGAAGTGACATTCATTGTGAGAAAATAATCCAATTCATCTTCAGTCTTGGCTAGGGGAGGAGTGGATTCTCTCACAATATAGACTTTAGTACAGAGTTCATAAAGAAATAACACTTTCCAGACCAGGTTGCTATAAGAAACTATGGGGGCAACCGTGGCCTAGTGGTTTGGGAAGCGGTCTTGTGATCAGGAGGCCCCATGTTCAATCCCCACCCAGAGCAAGACACGACTGAGGTGCCCCTGAGCAAGGCACCTAACTCCTCCAACTGCTCCCTGGGTGTGTTCACTGGTGTGTGTGTTTCATTGCATGGATGGGTTTAGTCATTTACACCTAAGACACCAGATCTCAACGTTATTGAACATATCTGGGATGCAATGCAATGCAATGCGCTGTGGAACACAGAAATCCTCCACGCTCCATTGTGGAGCGCTCTGCAGGAAATCTGGTGTTCATTACCTATTTCTATACAGAATGTAGTACCTACATTTTTTCTGGCACTTCAGTATAAAAAACATTAGAGACCACATAAGGATGTCATCTGCAGTTGTGAATGTGCTGCCTACCCAGTCACAGACCTCATCACACGTTGCTATAAGAAACTAGGAAATGAACACACCCTGAAATCTTGTAGAAAGCCTTCCCAGAGGAGTGGAAAGCTGTTAGATCTGCAAAGGGACCAACTCCATATTAATGCCTATGGATTTATAATGGAATGGCATAAAAGCTCCTGTAGGTATAATGTGTAAGTGTCCAAATATTTGTGCCCATATAGTACCTGTTCTGACAAATCAGAATTGAGTGTTTGGTATGGAATAAAGAGACTAAAGCAGTTTTTTATTATTATTATTATGATTATTATTATTATTATTATTATCCTTGTTGTTGCTGAAAAGTTTCGAGAATGTTAAGCCACTGTGTTGTTATTGTTTTTGCTTCAGCCTGGTTATTGATAAACTTATTTACCATTTGGAATTAGCACCACAGAAAGCATTAGGCAGTCAATAGTGGCCAATTCAACTTAATTAGAATGCCAGGGCTAAATTTAAACCAACAGC
Organism: Duopalatinus emarginatus; assembly: GCA_028565595.1. Classification (NCBI taxonomy): domain Eukaryota; kingdom Metazoa; phylum Chordata; class Actinopteri; order Siluriformes; family Pimelodidae; genus Duopalatinus; species Duopalatinus emarginatus. The sequence continues at coordinate 4,194,387 of JAOVVF010000026.1, forward strand.
AAGCACGGTCAATGTCTATAAACAGGAAACTCACACACACACACACACACTACTGCAAGAGAATATCCTTTAACACCACATGTGATGAGACCGTGAACATCTGACCCCATACACCAGATAGGAACGATTCATTCTGGACGCTGCACCACTAATTAAAAGTAATTTGAGAAGCGGCATCCGCATTTCTACAAGTGTATCCGACGTCCCATAAATGCTCAGTTAGGCTCATGTTGGGTGAACGTTCAGGCCACACCATTCAGTCAGAACCTTCCAGAATGCTCCTTAAACTAATTTTAGACAACTTGGGCCTAGTGGCACGGCCCATTATCCTACTGAAATATCTCATTATTGTAGAGGTATATGATGCTCATGTACATGATCACCAAGCAGTAAAACATATAATTAGGACCCAAACCATGACATTAGAACACACCCCAAACCAGCATGGAACCACCACCAGCCTGAATTCCATGTCTTCATGGGGTCTGCACCACACACTAACCCTACAATCAGCCCAAAACAATCGGTACCCTGACTCATCAGACCATGCCACATGTTTCCAGTCCTCTAGGGGCCATCTGACCCATCCATCTAACACCCACTACCATGTCTCTGCCGAACACTGATAACTCACATTACCTTGCCATGAGCACACTGGCCAGTGTTCAACCTTACTCATAAAATAACAACTCAGGTGTGGGCGTTCCCGAGACGTCCCCTGAGGTAACACCACTTCATAATCAATTTACATACTGATATCACATGACTTAATAAAGCAAAATGAGAAGCAACATCTGCATATCCATAAGCGTACTATGCCTCATGTGAAACTGTATGCTAATGTCATATAATGAAACAGGACAGCTCATCATTCATCTTTCAGATGTCAATTTTCATTCTGATAGGTTTGTTCTCTTCTAACAGGACAATGCATCGCCACACACGTCTAGAGAAACCAGATTATGGTTAGGGGAACACTCACTTGGGTTTGGGGTTTAGTCATTTACACCTAAGACACCAGATCTCAACGTTATTGGACACATCTGGGAGGCAACGCAATGCACTGTGGAACAGAGAAATCCTCCACCTCAGAATACAACAGGATTGTGGAGCGTTCTGCAGGAAATCTGGTGTTCGTTACTTCTTTCTATACAGAATGTAGTACCTACATTTTTTCTGGCACTTCAGTATAAAAAAACATTAGAAACCACATAAGGATGTCATCTGCAACTGTGAATGTGCTGCCTACCCAGTCACAGACCTCATCACACGTCACTGGTCTGTACATGTTTGGTTACTCTACGTATGATCTTTGTGTTGCACCTCACTGATAACAGTATTATGTACAAATGTCCTTGACATAGCTGGCACATGATGAATAAAACCTGATTTATAGAAGCCTTCAAATACATCCACCTACCAAAGCAACACACACACACACACACACACACACATACACACACACACTGAATCTGGAATGTTACAGCACAGAATTTAGTTAATGAGATTTGGCCATTATATTAGAAAAATATGGCAAGAATTTAACAGATACATTTAAAATCTCGACTAACTTATTAGAAGCCATAATGTTACATATACAGAGAAGTAATTACATTTTCAGATTGTTAGAGTGGAGTGTACAGACACTCACTGAGACAAGTTTGGACACAACTCCAGGTACGTTACTTTAAACAGTTCAGCAATTTCTAAATCACGGTCCAAAAGCAGAGTCAAAAGTCAAACAAGTGGTTATCAGAAACAAAGGCAAATTCAAAGACAAAAAATATAAACAATGGTCAAAATCCTAGTACACAATAGAAACAAGGGCTTCATACTGAAATACAAAGGAATTCAAATACTTCTCAAAACAAAGGAGGAAAGGGCGTAGGGGATGCCATCTTAGGTGGCCATTAAGGATTCTGGAAAACAGAGTCCTGGCTGGTTTGAGGGACTGCTAAAGCACTCACACAGATGATTTTACAAACAAAACCTGAGCACTAAATCTCAGCATTTCTTAAATACGGTACTACACATAGTATGTATACATAAGAATAACTTCTACTCAGGCATCTGCATTCGTAATTAGATTTTTTATTAATATTTAAGTGCCATTTATTTACTTTTCTGACAGCTGCATATGAGTGCATTTTTTCAAACTGCTGAATTAATGAGCTAATGACAGACTGTGGATCATTAATCAGGGTTACAGATGGTTTAATAAAGGGGCTGTGAGACATATTTACTTTAGCATCTTATGCCATATCACTCTTACAACGTTTAATTTATTACTGAACAACATATCATACTTATTAATGGCTTATAGTAAGCGTCACAGAAAAGTCTAATGCTTGGTAGGTCCCCTACGGGGGCATGGACTTCACAAGGTTGTTATGATATTCTGTAGGAATGCAGGTTTATGCAGGACATAAACATATGTCAGAAACTTGTCAGAAAGAAAGCACACATTACATTTATCTGTCAGAGAGGTTTGTAGATGTCCCAGGGGTCCCATGGAATGTCAGCTATATAAACACCATTTTATTATGGAGCCACCACCAGCCTTTGTATTCTGCATAGGGCCGTCTATACCATTTTTTTCTGGCACTTGAGTGTAGCCTAAATCTCTAGCCTTAAGGTTGTCTAAGAGATGCCAGAGTTCGTTCACTCACCAGTCTCTCTCTCTCTGTCTCTTACTCTGTCTCTGTCTCTTTCTGTCACTCCAGAATATTTCCTCATGTTTTATTAAGTTCTGATTAAACACTGAAAATCTAATCATGTGGACGACCACTGTCCCATATGACAGCTTTCAATCGGGTGGAAAATCTTAATGACAGTCTGACCATTAATCCCCAGAATATCACAATCACACGCCTCCATAAGAATTTTAGCTCAGACTAAAGTGTTGTCACTCATTAGTATTGGTTTCACTGGCATTATAGAATTAATAAAAGACATTTTATAAAGTCTCATTCTTGGTCAAGCTCTGGCTTTGCTTTTTTGAGCCGTTAAGGACAAAGTCGACCCTGAAGAAGGTTCACAGCTCTGATTAATGTCTGAGTCATCCCTTTGCGCTCTTCATCTCTACCACACTTCAAATCCCTCAAGTCACCAATGCCCTTTTACCCTAAAGAGAAAGAGCTCACACATACTGCACTGAATTTATCACACATCTGTTGCTTTCATCGATCCATCATCTATGATTCAGTACACTGTCTCAGTCTACTCTTAAACTACACTTCACATCACTGATCCTTCACAGGACAGAAGGACATTTCAGCAATAACCTTGCCTCGGCTGCACTGTCTGACCACATATATGACAATAGACAGGCATAAAATGACATAAAATGAGACATAAAAGCAATATTACCTATGCACTAGTCTCACATTGAGTATGGTAACAGATCCCACTGACATTTTAATATGGTACATAGAATTAATGTGATATTAACTAACAATCAGCTTGCATTTACAATTACAATTAGGATTAGGATTAGGACTGTTTCATGTTCCTCTCATTATTATCTCTACTTTTCTGCATACACAAGCTCTCAGATGTTCACAGTTTGCTAGTTTGACTGTTATTGACAGGGGACAGAGAGTAAGCCATGCCTCACATCTAGAGAACATGGCTGTTTTTTGTTCTCTCTTCTCCAGGCCATGGATGACTGTGGCATAGTCGGAAGATTACAAGTTCAAACACTTGAGTTCCACTTATAGTACAACATGTTTGTTTAAAGAGTAAATAAATATATTAATTAAATTCTTATGGTGTGTAATCAGGGATGATAAAATCCAATTTTGTGGTGTTTATTCACACAGTTCACAATGATGTGTGGCTCCGCCCCCTCTTTGCTCACATGCACCTGAGCCGTATTTCCCGGCTGATTCACAGACTATTTAAGCCCGGGGTTTCAGCCTGTACATTGTAGCTGATTTTGTGTTGATACATCTCTTATGTTCTGATTTATAATTTGGTTCCTGGTTTCCTCGTTTCAGACTTCGACACTGTATTTTGGTTTGCCCCGTCTCGGACCCTGTGCTTTCCTCATGTTTTGTTTTGGTTCGTTAACTTTAGGTTGTTTATTTTTGCCTTTTACTTCATAATAAAACCCTGTTTCTTTCCTGGACTGGCATCCTACCCTGTCTTTGTGAGTCCCCACAATCACTTCCGTCCCGCCGCAGGCAACACTGTGTGACACAGAGCCAAATGGATTATTTTATTTTTAATAGCAGGTGATTTTGTTCGACCTAGATATATTGCTTTGTACTGAAAATGCATTAAAAATTTTACATACTTGGTAATACTCTGAAAAACTGATACATTAGATGTTCAGGGGTCTCATGGAAAGCCAGCTACAAACCCTACACATCTGTCACAAATATGCGGCTTCACACAAGACAAAACACAACAGGTTTATTGTCAGCACTTCAGTCCCATATAATGTTTACCAACAGCTTACAGCCTCAAAACTCCACTTCCGAGAATCCTCCACTGCACTTCCAGTTCCTACCCATTCTCAGTCCCATTCTCATATGAGTTTTAATGCTGTTTATTTTTCACCTGTTTTAGATTTTTGAATCACTCGTTTTCAGCTACACAAGCTCTTTGTTTTCCTTGTTGTCTTCGTGACATATCTGGATGCCATGCTACAAGTGACCAAGCCGTTTGCCTCAGTTTATGTATCTTCAGATTCTTTGTCCGTATTCTGACTTTTGATTTCTGCTCTGTCGAGTTTTGCCTGTTTGCTAATCGTCTAACCTCGTGCTTGCCCCTCACATTGCCTTTGAATTGTGATTTTGGATTTGCCTGCCCTGATTGAATTGTTTCATTAAACCAACGGCATCTGTGTGTATACATACACCTCACATTTATCCAGAGATTCCAAAATAACCTGGGCAAACAACCGCAAATGGAAATTTAGCATCTTACGTGACCTTTGCCACCCTACATTGTTCACTGTTATGTACATTTAGATACTATTTAGGACAACTGTATCATTTGAACATTTAACTGTATTAGTAATATATGGCTAACATATGGATGGATTTCCTTTCACTGCCAAAATGTATTTAAAATATATCAGGAAAAAAACATTATAGGCATGCTGATATAGGCAAATATTTCGTACCAGGGAGGTACGAGATGGCTTGATATGACCTACAGGAGCCAGGGTTATATTTAAGAAATAACGCTGTGTGTGCTTACCCAGTGTGAACAGCGTTATTCACACACTCGCCTGCCTATTTTATAAACACCTGCAGGTTTTCTATCTACTATAGACAGAATGTCAGAGCAAAGACAGTCCTTAGAGTTTAGCTTCCTGTAAAAGGTTTAGCAATTTCATGCACAGCAACATCAAACAGACCCCTGCTTCACGTTAAAGCTTTTCACCACTGGCTTGATTACTTCTGACCTTAAATTTAAATTAGTTACTAACCAAGAAAATCTAGAAGATTGGGAAACTAAGCAGACAGACCTTCAAATAGTGCGTTTGAAGGCTAAGTGAAAGATTGATAAAATTCAAACACTGAGTGTAATAGTACTCAGTGGTTTTGCATAGCGCACGTACACTGAAGTGGCAGAAAAACTGGTACACCAGTCTAATATTTGGTGGGTCCTCATTCAGAAATATTCTGTAGGTAATAAATAACACCAGACTTCCTCCAGAACGCTTCACAATCCTGTTGCATTCCAAGATGTAGGAGTTCTGCGTTCCACAGTGTGTCGCATGACGTCCCAGATGTGTTCAATAACGTTGAGATCTGGTAATTTGGGTGTGAATGACTAAACCCCAAACTCAGATGAGTGTTCCTCTAACCATAATCTGGTGTCTCTAGACGTGTGTGGTCGTTCATTGTCCTGTTAGAAGAGGACAAACCCGTCAGAATGAATACAGGACGTGAACAAGTGGAACTGTTCGAAATGCCATACTTGAATACTACCTACTAGCTTGGAGCGAGTATATTCTATTTATCCGCTAATCTAGTATACACTTCTAGTATGCGAGCATGTAGTATGCACACCATCACCACCACGTACTTGATCCGCCATCTTACCAACAAGCTTTGACCCAAGACGTCACACCACTTAGTCCCACACAATAATTATTAATAGTTTCTATTTAAATTAACTTTAAATTTCGTTTGTAATTAAAAAATGTTACCTTAGCTCATCCGACACTGATAATTGAATGGGCTCATTGAATGGCAGCTAAACAAACCCCATACCATCATGGAGACACCACCAATGTGTGCTATTTTTTTACAGTCTGTATCAGTTCTTCTGGCACCTCAGTGTATGTGAGCATGCAAGTTGAAACACATGATGTGTGTTTAGTTAAAGCATGTACCAGCCCCATGTGGGGTTATGACCCCAAGAAGACACTGCTGGGTTAGTAGAACAATATAAGAAGGACGAAAGTCATTCACTGCAGTTTTATCAGAATGATCCTACCATACAGTAACAGCTGTAATGTCTACCAGTCTGAGATGTTGCAATTCCATAGCAGACAGTGACACAGCTGCTCGGACGCTCTTTAGAGTCGGCCTGTAAACCGTAGTGAGACTTCCACAAACAACACAGCTGGGGCTCCAGCTGTCAGACCCACAGACTAAACAGAGCCACAATGAAGTGTGTTTTTCTCAGTCATCTCTTAAACAGCTCGGTTTCAGCCACAACGCCGTCGCAACAAACTGTACGAATTATGCGCTTGTGACAAATCGTCAGGCGTGAATATATTGTATGATGGATTGAAATGGTATGTCACAACGTTCCCAAAGTTAACAACAGACTCGTTTTTGTTTTGTTTTCTGTTTAAACAGCTGTGGTCCAGAACAAAATCTCTGTGGTGTGCTAACGGAATACTAAAATGCTTACTGTAGATATTATGACATGACTGGAAAGAAAATGATACTTAAATTTTTTTACTTTTCCAGTGTTTCACAGCCTTGTTTTGATTTGGGTAAATATATACATTCTGAATTTCTCAAGTGCTGCTCAGCACGGAAATAAACAGCGGTTCTGAAATGCTACCACATTCCTGCTCCATTCACACAACCTTACGTGAAACGGATGATAAATCACTGATCTGTCCATCAGTGGCTGAGCACACTATAATCAAGACCCAGCAACTCGTCTTGGGTTTCACCCTTGAATAAAGACGCACCACACAGGCAGTCCTGAATGTGGGTGGATTTCTGAGTAAGGAAGTGCAACGAGATGGTAGTGACATGGTGGAAAATGCCACAGCTCAGAAAGAACAAACACCATCAAACACAGCGCGTGCTAAGGTCAAAGCAAATAAACACACACAGAAACACACGCACACATACAACACACCATCAGGGATGTAAGGACAAACCTTCATATTCATTAACAACTTTGCTTATGATGTATAATTAATTTAGTCTTTTTTCCCCCCAACAAAGGTCATGTACATTCTTTATAAGATACTGCTTGAGTATGAGATTTCGGACATAGCCCTAATGAGTTTCTATCTCTATGGAAACGTGCACTCAGTGTCTAACTACGGTGTGGAGCAGGTGCCAAAAATCTATTTCATTGAATGTGAGGCTGTGTCTGTCTGTACAAACTCCGAGATGTGTGTTGGGACCGGATTAAAATGATCAGATGACCGCAGAGTCATTTTTTTCTGAGGACATCCAAGAAAAACACAAACATGTTCATTTTGAAGGGAACCCCGAGGACCCCACGTAAAAGAGAGAATTACCACATAAATCTATTCCCGTCCGAATAGGGATTTTGAAAAATGTAAAAGATTTTCAGAATTTCATATTATCTGTGTAACGAAGCAGCCGCGCTACTACACGAACCGGGGGGGTGTGCGCGTATAAAAACAGGTACCCAAAACGCAGCAGTTAGGATGCACGTGCGGAAAGCCTTTAGTTAACATAAAAGAATACACAAAACCGAAAGTTGCCGTGGAAGGCTGGGTCTTGCCTTAGTCCTGACAATCTGGTACCTTCCGTTTTTGCTTTAATGGCACTCAAGTGGAAGTTCATGTAAAACCTGATGATCCATCAAATCCACTTCAATGCTTCAATGGAGGGGAAATCTGACCTTTAGTGCAATAGTTAGAATTAACATGGTCAGTATCACAAATTTTCTTTAATTGAATTAGTGACCTAATAATAATGTAGAATGAAAAATAGTGAACATTCACAATTAAATTATAAACAAATTATAATTAAGAAATCAGACTTTTGGATTAAAATACACAAACCCTGTCAAACATCTCACATGATCATTGCTCATGGTGTTTGTTTTAACAGTTCGCTGACTAGGCCCACTGCTGGCAACCATGGCCCTGGCTGAGACTTTACAAAGACAACATACCAACTGATGAAACTGAGAAAATGTTTTTGAAAGATATATGACCATTCTGAAATTGATGCCAGCAACATGTTTCAAAAACGTGAGGGCAGAGGCATGTGTACCCCTGAGTTGCATTGCCTCAGCTTTTACCAACACTCTCTAAGTATTTGGGAACTGAAACGAGCAGTTGCTGTAGTTTTAAAGTAAAATGTGAAACAGACACCCAGTATCCATCAAAAACACTCACACACTACCAACACACACAAACAATGAAAACACAATATACACAAAAACATTTAGACAGTTTTTCCCTCTTTTCTTGTTACTGTTACTGATGTTATTGTTTATTCCTTGTTCTTCTTACTTGTTATATTTGTTTATAATTATTACAGATATTTATGATTGTGTAATCTGTCATTTTACAAGTTTTGTTTAATCTACTTGTAAAACACTTTGGTAACAATTCAATTTATAACATTTATGCCAATAAAGCACCTCTGAACTGAACTGAAATGTTTCCTATTTGGGGTCTTTGTCATATTTTCATTTCATAATACGGCAAATGTCTTCAGTGGGTGACAGGTTTACCACCCGGACTCTATAATACATGCAGAATGTTGCTTGCCATTGTTTTACTGAAATAAGCAAGGCTTTTGTGACGAAAAAAAAAACCCAAACTCATTTAGACATTGTTTGTTGCTCCAAAACCTGTAAATATCGTCCAGGATTAACGCCACCTTAACAGATGCAAGTAACATTCTGCATTGATGCCTCTCATACCATCATAGAAACCTATTTTTGAACTGTGCCCTAATAAGACAGATGGTCCCTCTCCTCTTTCCACTTCAACTTAGTTAACAGGAATGAGCTCAGGCCCAAAGAACATGTCAGTGTTTCTGGATCCTGTTTATATACGGTGTCTTCTTTGCATAGTAAAGCATTGTATAACTTGTATTTGTGGATACAGGGATGAACTGCATTTACAGACCATGGTTCTGAGACGTCTTTCTGAGCCCATGCAGTGATTTCCAGTACAGAATCGTGTCCGTTTTTAATGCACTACCACTTGGCCTAAAAATCACAACCATCCAGTATTGGTTTTCTGCCTTATGCTTTGCATACACAGATCGAGGTTCATGTGGGGCCACCAGTGCTGAACAGATTAATCAAGCACGAGGATGTCCTGATACTTAAGCATGTTCAGGTCTCCTCTTATAAACAGGTTTCTTCTTAATCACAGGGTGTGACCAGCTGGACAGGCAGACAGGGTAAGGGCTGAAGCTCTTAGAGAAAGTTCCTTTGGAAATAGCGCAATACCATTCCTTCCTTTGTGGAAAGCATGACAGGGGTGTCACATGCTGAGTACATGTGGGACAAAGAATCTGCTTTTTTATCTACATTGGCGATAAAATTTTGTGCAGCCCAGGAATCTCTGAAGCAGTCCGTGACAGCCTTGACTTTTCCTTCATCCATGGCAACCACCTCTGGGCTGATGACGTCACTTAGAAACTTGGCTTTGGGTACAAGAGATTCACATTTCTCTCCATAAACACAGAAACTGTACTTCAGGAGATGCATCAGTACCTGTCTGATGTACTGCATATACAACTCCTAGGTGTCCGATGTGTGCAATGCCAAACTTGCCAAGCATGTCGTGCAGCATGTCATTGATCAGGCATTAAAGACCATATGGCAAGACCAGGCATTCATACTGCCTAGAAGAGTTAATAAAAGCTGTCCAACACTCACCCCTGAGACGGCTGCACACCAGACCAGATCATACATGCTTCAAAGGTCGAGTTTGCACTTCATTGCTGTTCCAATTCCCAGGGCACCAGGAGAAGTGTGTACAGATATTTAGCCATCACCTTGTCTAGCCCATGGTAATCTATGAAAACCCTCCCACACACACACCCCACCCCCACCCCCTTCTTCTCCATGAATTAAAAAATTGCGGAGCCTGGAGATGTGGAGTGCTAGATGCAGCCCTGGCTCAATGCTTCTCTTAAATACTCTTCCACAGCCTGGTGCTCAATCCTACAGAGTGGGTAGATGTGGCAATGTGGGGGAGCACATTAAGGGAGAAGATCGATTGCAGCTCAATCATAGCTGCAATGAAGATCAATTGTAGCTGCAATAAGGAGGGAGACCACCGGTTTTAATTTTGCTGAACACTTCCCGTAATTTAGAGTATTCAGGGGTAAACCATTTCCTCCTATGAGATCAGAAATTCCCCATGGCTTTTAAATCTATCAGGGCAGTAAACACAAAATTATCTCTGGACCTGGTTGACATTCTGAATGAGTCACTGGGATGAGGAGAGGCAGCCTTTTCGGCACACTGGACGTTGGGAAAGAAAAAGACAGGAAGCTCCACAGTAGAAGCAGCGAACCTGCAGGATTTGCCTCTCCCTCTATGTCTTTTTCTGCATAACACTTAACCACTCAATGCTGCAGCTGGATCCAGGGTGGCCAAAACTTGGGCAAGTTGGTTAACCGTCGCACTGGGTGATGTGTTATAAATGTTCCATGACCAGTAGAACTTGTATACACCTGCTGTATACAACTGACACTCGCTGAGACTGAGGTTGGACAAAGACACAGGCAAACAGAATTCAGAAACACAATCCAAAAACATGGTCAGAAACAGGCAGGAGTCAGGTGCACTACAAACAGACTTAACTAAAGCAAACTAGGAATCAATGTCATATACAAAAACAGGATGAAAAACAGCAGAATAGAACTTAGTTTAGAGGTTTGGTATAGTAGCTATTAGGGTTGGGCAGTATGACGGTATTTCTGTATAACGCAGTACTGAAAAATGGTTACGGTATTAAATGTTTGTATAGAAAGAGAACAATTTGCTTACTGTGCTTGCACATCGAGGAATACGACCTCCGCATTTAACCCATCCGTGCAGTGAAACACTCACACACACCAGTGAACACACTTGCACAAAGCAGGGGGCAGCCCCAAACCACGGCGTCCGGGGAGTGGTTGGGGGAGTTAGGTGTCTTGCCTTCCAGTCACAAGACCGGTTCCCTAACCACTAGGCCAGACCTGTTAAGACCTGTTATTTATTTATTTATTTATTTATTCTCTTCTGTGTGGTCAGAGAGACATTATCATGGTTATACCTAGCTAGGCTTTCTAACGCTTCACAACTTAATCTGAAGCAAACTAAAAACTCAAAACAGGTGCAGGCAATCAAACCAATGAATGAACACAAAATTATGTGGAAACAGGGACACAAACAAAGTCAGTAGAAAGGGAACTAAGAACAAGTGGGTTGTGAAGCACTGGGCTGGGACACTGCCATTTTTATGTAAAAAACATGAGCTGTAGTTTCCAGGCTGAATAGCAGGGCTGAAGCGCTGTCAAATTCAAAATGAGCATGTAATATCTGATATGTTGTGCTTGTACTATTTTCAATTAAATCTAGGGTTTTAATAATTTGCACATCTTTGCATTCTAATTTTTATTTAAATTTTGTACAGCATCCCAACTTTTTTTTGGAAATGGGAAAGTAAAATAAACAACATATTCTTTTAATTTCACTCACATTAATTTTACAACATATTTTCTTTGGTTACTGCAATGCAATTACTAACATGCATTTATTCACAGCCTCTTTTTGTAAATCATAATTCATTTTTAGATCATTTTTGGAATTTGAAAAAAAAACTAAAAGTAAGACATTTGTTTTAACCTCTCAGAGTGGTTCTGACAGCCCTAAATCCCTGAAGCACTAAAGAGGGAAAGGGAGATATTAGTGCAGGTGGATGCCAAGGTTCAGCCAGGAAGCTTAAGCGGCTCTTCAGCGACTAGATCTCCTTTATTCAGTCCTCTTAGCAAAGAGACAACTAGGAGCAAGCATGTAAAAATTTTTTTTTTTTTTAAAAAAAGCTAAACTTTTGTTTTAAGATGGTTTTATTTTGTCCTAGGTTGAAATATTGTTTCTCTGAAAACACAGGCCCTCTGTACATAATAGGTACATATGAAATGAACAAACAATTTTATTTAAAATTCATCAGTTGCAGGGCCAGAGATTTCAATACGATAGGCAGGATTGTGCCAGCATAAGAAGGCAACCTTTCCCAGGTTACCAGCATTATCATAAAGGTAAAAAAAAAAATCATCCCACAGCCTCCGCACTCTTTCCCATTAACATTAATTTCACTCTTTACATAGACCTTAACATGACGGTACAACAATTTTTCAGCTCCACTATGTAATTTGACTGTCCTCTTAGCCTCTCAGTAATTCACTCAACCTAGCACTTTATCCGATTTTTCAGAGCATGCTACAGATCTGCATCATTCCCTGTGGCAGATGCTCAGCCCAACCTACTACTCAGTGTGAGCGTTCTTTAGGTATACCGAACCTTCCATGAAAGAGAAGTGAGCATAGAAACAGCATCAGACTCATGCATGTGTTTGTGTGCCAACTGATTTCACCTATTGAACTTTTTCTGGTGCATTAAAATAGCTTTTCACCACCACAGCTTTGTAATAAGTCACGATGATGATGGTAAAAAAATCCAAAATTCATACCAAGTTTCCCCATATACTTACAAACCAGGATTTTTGTAATGCATAAAAATCCCATCTGGTTGAGGCTATTACAGTTAATAGGCCTCTTGCTGACTTTTTGTTTACATAATCCCTTTTACACGGCCACATGACATAAACAAGAAATGAAGGAACCAGGTCTGTGATCTGAATTTTAACAGAATAGTCTCAAAAACCATCCACTCTCCGGGCTTAAATATACTAGTATAATGCTAATGGTGACAGATAGCCAAATACACAGCTAAGCCCAAAATGTTACACACATATTCCAATGATGTTGTGTGTAATGGAGTGTGTATCTTGATTATTAAAGCAAGCTAATATTAGATCAGTCCATTTCCCCCCCAAAATACCTTGACAGTAAACAGCTTGGGGATCAAGGTATAACGCTGCAATAGCCAATACCTGACAAACAATTCGACTTGAAAATCCCACATCCCATTACAGAGATTTCTCAACACAGCATTTCTGCCAGCAGCTATTAGGGCTCAGACGACAAAACAGCCTCCTCAGATGTTTGTTATGTAATAAAACCTGATGTGGAATCACAGGCTGGACTCAGAAAAACACATTCCTACATGTAAGAACTTGGTTATGAATCACATTTCTGTTACCTCAACAGACTGCTGTAAAACCCTGAACAACAAACTGTTCATATTTTCATTTTATTTCACTCCAGCAGCTTTCAGTTCCTCACAACAGTCCTTTTGTCCCTCACCTCCACTGTGGTGCTCGCTGAAGTACCTGAAGTAGTTCGGACAAGGAATTACCACCAGCTCTCCGACTCTGGCTGATGGCCAGCAGGCGATTTCCCACATCCCTTTGCAGCCTGGCAACAGAAAGAGGATTTACCACTCAATCACAGTGCATCTTAATGTCCCTAATGAGCATGTAACTGCTGTTTTGCCAGCATGACACACAAAATAAAGAGGAACAGGTGTTTCACATGACTTCATTTACTTAAACAAGATCTCACTGATGAGATATTGGCATATCAGTAGATATAATTATCATTTACATTTTAATTTGATTTCAAAATATATTTTTGTTGATATGCAACTGGTCTGGTCACATTTAAATTTACAACCATACGTTTTTTAAAATGTAACATGTCAAGTACTTACAGTCTTACATCATGTTTGATCAGACTGTTACCTCACTGCATTTCTGATTTTTATATCTGAACCAAAGCCCTCACTCCAAAGGTCATGAATTTTGAATCTGGCTATGACTTCCCTAACACCTCAGGAAAGTGCAGAGAGAAAAGATTTTGTAATGAGCTTTCCTGTCATTTTTACTAACCAGCTTGTGTGGTCATTCAACTTGTGTGGTCATCTTATCATGAACAGTTTTTGGATTCAAGCCTAAATGTAGTCTGCTCTAAAGATAATCAACCAGTTACATTGTGTTATAGTAAGTTGCTTGGTCAGGTAACACAGAGAATCCTGCTGGTACAATATCAGGGTGAAATCTTTTATCTTATCCCTAACCCTAACCCTCTTCATGCAAAGTAATTCAGATTTTATTATCTCAGTGACTCTACATCCCAGATCCCATTTTTAGTGTGGGCCAAGACAAGCTATGTCATGCTTATAGACTCCTACTCAAAAAGGCTGAATGATAAAATCAATAGGTAGTTCAACATAGTATTAGTCTAAGGGTGTGCATATTTATGCAACCATGTTATTTAAGTTTTTCCCTCCAAAACATTTCAGTTTGATTTAGATTTCATTAAATGACACAGATTATAAGTCACATTAAAGGTGGAAACATTTCTGAAATTAGTCTTGGTCACAGTTTATACTATACAAAAACCTGCCGTTTAAACAGGGATGGGTAGACTTTTTATATCCACTGTACACCCTTTTGTGATGAGCTCTACGAATCTCATCTCTTTCTGTAACAGAACCAGAAGTATACTGTTATCTTTAGTCGGACGAGTGTGGACTTTGAGTGCTACAATGCGAACATGACTTTCACTTCAGAGAAATGGAATTCACACTGGTTATTGCAAAGTATGAGTCACAGGGGGACAAATAATTTCAGAGCTCAAAGAAACGTCTAGATAACCATTGGTATGAACTTTCAGAAGCCCTTGAAGCTGGTTCGTGGAGGCTGGAAGAAAAGAAACGCTTTTCATCCACCGACCGGCATTGCGTCAGAGGCTTGAAAGGAAAATGCCCACAGTGTATTACAATAAAAAACGTAAAGCCAGTGAGTAGGATGACCTTCACCATCCCAAGTTGTGTAAACTATACCTGATGTTATGTTCTCAGCCGTTCTGTTTTCACACTGCTCCCTCTCCAACTCGATTTCACTCACCACGTCACACAACTGTACCGCACTGCTCTGTGTGAGAGACAACAGGAGAATATAAGACATCAACATACTGATGATGGAAAACACCTTTATGTTTAATCTACAATATCCTGATAAAATGCAGTTGTACTATGTTTCAAGGTTAGAAGGAGACAATCTAAAAGCATTCATAACATGCACAGAAACGGAATAAAACCATAAGCGTAATATTGTGCAGTGTATTGTAATATACAGGCTTGTTTTACACCTACTTCAACTTAATTTGTTCTTCTCTCACTAATTTAATGTTTTCTGAAAGGAGCTTGTTAAAGATCCATGTGTTTAATGTAAAATCAGGTGGCTTCAGGAGGCTTTTACACAATTCAGTGTTTCCACAGACACAACATAAGTGATGATATAATGCGGCAAACAAGTGAATCCCAGTGGAAGGAATGATCAGTGATGACAAACGCATAGTGACAGTCACTGGCCCGAAGACTGAATGTCAAATAGGAAGAAAAAAAAAAGGCATAAATGTCAGTGAAGATGATGCGTCGTCAAAAGAGAAAGATAAAGAGAGAAGAGTGAGAATTCACTAGGGAAAGACAGAGAATGAATAAATATATCTCATAAATATATACAATAATATACACTGAAGTGCCCAGACGTGTTCGATAACGTTGAAGGCAAAACCCCCAAACTCAGATGAGTGTTCCTCTAACCATAATTTGGTGTCTCTAGACAGGTGTGATGGTACATTGTCCTGTTGGAAGAGGACAAATGAATGCAGGACATGACCGGTTGTAACTCATCAAACAAGGAGGCACAAATAGTGTGTCAGAGACGTTTGTAGATGTACCAGAAGTTCCATGAAACTATTGGAAATCCACCGAGGAAGCCGTGGCCTAGTGGTTAGGGAAACAGTCTCATGACTGGAAGGTCCCATGTTCAAGCCCCACACAGGGCAAACTGCATCATGGTTTGGGGATGCCTTCCCCTGGGCAAGCATGTTCACTGCCCCTTGTTCACTGCTAGATAGATTACATGTGGAGCACAGTAGGCAAATAGTTTACTAAGAAAGAAATGCCAGCTAAACAAACCCCATATCATTCTGACGCTTCCAGAGATGTCCATCACTTTACAGACGCAGCGGCAGACGCAACTGATGGCGCGCATAGGTGATGGTGTTATGTATTTTGCATAGGCTCGACTGTACCAGTGTTTTTGGCACTTCTGTGGGATAGAGTTGCAGGTCCGAGGGCTACTTAAAATGTGAGAATCAGCTGAAACAACCAGAGTCTGACAGAATGCTAAAAAATAAGATGGATTTGTGGATACCAGTTTATCTGGCACAGAGGCATTTATTTATTTATTTTAAAGGTTAACTAAAACAGCATACCAAAGGTAGACAGACAAACGATTCACACACACTCGGAGGAGACGCTAACTGCTCTCTGTAGAACACAAAAGCTTATAAGCTCCTGAGGTTTGTTAGTATCTCTGTAGATCTACAGTCTATAAAAGCTCTGCTTTCCACCCAGATAGCAGGGTCAATTATGCTCTCTCGGCCTTTGTTGTGGCATTGCTGAGATTCCATCTCACAGTCTCCTGATGAAAAGGCAAACATTCAGATTGCTTTTTACCTCCAGGTTTTTTTTATGGATTCCAGAGTTAGGTGTGCTTGCTACTCTGCAAACACTGTTGTAAGGACCATGAGTGGTCAAGAAAAATTATCCCTGGTCCTCTTTGAACATCTGGGGCAACTGAAATATGGCTCACATTGTATGTGGAAGCAGCATTTCGAGTAACAGAAATTATATGACGTTCTGTTTCTACATGCAAAGGTAAGGGTTATTATAGTAACTAATATGCATACAAACTTTGATAAGACTGGAGCACTAAATCTTCTGTTGTGCTCAGAGGGGGCCTCCACGATGTCATGTTTAAAAACCACATTGAGTAAAAAGTCACAACGTTGTGGAAATTTTTCAAACATGCAGAGCCCAGTGCAAAGATTTATATTAAACTGTCTGATTCCAAGTCTGCAAGATAAATGTATGGTTTGTCTCATGTGTGTTTACATAATTTAAGGCATGTAAACACAGTCTTTACTTTTTGTTCTGATCTTTAAAACATTAGATATTGACAGACAGAGTTTACAGTACAACTGTAAACAGCTGTATGTGGTTCTACATGGTAATTTTACTTTGAAATAAGTGATACTGAAATATATATAGACATTAATTAAAATGAAAATAGCAGCTTAATTTGCTATAAAATCTGAGATTTTGATAAAATTTACATAAAAAAACGCGAGCTCGCTACAGAAAATCCTGACTCTCGTGTGATGTCACTGGTGGACAACAGTGAACGACACCGCAGTAAAACACTATTATGACTGACTTGGACCGGATATTTCCCAGTGCTGGATCTTCAGATTCCGATGATATTTCTGAATTTGAAGAGAGGATGAATCTGCAGTGACAGGGGGTTTGACTGGGTATCATAAGGAAATTAAACACCCCTTTTTCTCATTTTTGCATGTTATAGTATCGTTGTCCACCACATATGTCACACATGCGACGCCTACAACAGTAAAAACATTGTTATTGTTATTTTAAAAATTAAAATGATTCACCCCAAAAGAGCACTATTTTATGGTCTTAGTGTTGTTACTGCCATAAAGAAGATCCTGTCAGGGTAAAATTTTCCAGGTGAAGATTTGTCATCCATCAGCCTGTGTGTGTTTGCCTTCCACCTTCGGCCCTACTAACTGTTTTGCAATACGTACTAACTAAGGTGAATAACTTAACAATCTTAAGTTTTGCACATCTTAATCGGGTGAAACGAGTCTTGCCAGACGATTTTTTTACTGCTACGCTGCTGTCATAGGTATGGGGTTTTGTAGGAGTTCCTGTAGTCACAGTACACAGTACACCCCTGAAATGGCTATACTGAATTTCAAATGTGGCGTTGCTATGTATTTTGCACAGGCTCTTCTGTGCTCTACCGTTTTTTTTGGCACTTTAGTGCACGCAATTTAACAATACACCCATGAAGAGGGGTCAGTCTGAAAAACTCCAAAACCGTTTCAGGAAGTTAAGAGTCCTTTTAGAATCTAGAGACAAGTCTAATTTTTTATAATTTATTTAGGGTATTTGTTACCGCCAATTTGTGTAGCCTGCATGGAAAAAAAGTGTTATAGTCCATAGATGTCTATTGATTTTGTATACGCACTGGTGGATGCAACCAATGGTGTGCACAGGTAGCATTGCTATGTATTTTGCATATGCTCGTCTGTACCACTACAGCACTTCAGTGTTTGCAGTGACTGAACGATGCTTCTGTATGCAGACATCTGCTAAATAAATAAATACTAGCGAGTTCCTGGTAATGCTTGCTCTTAGCCTACAACTACTTTCCTCTGCTCATGAACTTCTAAACAACACATGCTTTTCAGATTCATTATCAGAATCAGATTAACACAGGAATACACTGTTATGAAATTGTTACATATTAAGTCCCTTTAAATGACCAGATTATAATGTGTTATATCAGAACTATGCATTGCATTTTCTAAACCAGTCACATTGCTTACAGTGCATCCTCTCATTACTACACCTTATGACTAAACCAATTTTCTTCCCTCTGCCTTAGTGCCTTGTGGTGCGAAACATATCGGCTGAGAGAGCAGAATATTTGCTGATGCATACCTGATAAAGCTTCCACTCTTGGGTGTTTATAATCCAATAATATGCTGGGATTTTATTCATGTAAAAGAAGGGTGACTGTGTAGAGCAATGCAACCCTTCATGATCCTCACATGGTCCAAGACTTTCCGGACACTCTAATCTGACTCTTAGGACACTGGATCTGATCAAATCCAGAGGTGGGCCAAAACACAGGGCAACATTCTTTTAACAGGGTACTGTGAACTCCTCTGCCCGAATGAAGAACCGCCTACTCAGCTATCATGAGTAAAAATATGCAGCCATTCACATGCCATATTCAAGCTTCATATTAAAGTGCTGTATCTAATTTCTGTATTCTGTATCTGATTTCTGTATTCTGAATGTTCTTCTTTTAATTTTTAGGAAATTAAGCATTGAGGCATTATTGCCTCCCTCCTCCAGACATTTGCTCTTTACCAATGGAAATGATGTTTGCTTGTTTGTATTGAGGGGAAGCGAAGTCCAATCCCAAATGGTCATGTGGAGACACATGCTAATGACAGGTGTACTCCGACGCACAAGGTGCGTGTTGACGTGAACAGGGCTTCTGAGACATGCCCTGAAAGTTCTGAGGATGGAAAACTTCACTGCAAATGAAAACATTAATTTTAAATCTCTCTTTGGCCTTGCTTTTCAATTTACACTGCACAAGAACTACACAAGTGCTGTAGGATGACTCAGCACACTGGACACTGCTTTTCTGTCTCCACTAACACACACACACACACACAGAGCGTTTTTTGTTTCTTTGCCATAGAGCCTTGCATTTACAAGCTCATCGTTCACCAGGGCACTTAATATGCTGCAGTCAGAAGAATCAGATGCCATCATTCATTCTGAGGCTTCTATTCTCTGAGGACTGGCCCACGGTCTTGAAGGCACTGATTAATTATTGCACAAGACACCTCACAAACACTGTTTCTACACAAAACATTTTAGCCCTGCAAATTAAGCACTGAGTCACTTTAAAATTGGATAAGTATGTATGAACGAAGCGGTGAAGAATGACTCAGGATGTTATTCAAAACATAGGCCATTTTTGTATCAGCACTTAACATTAAAAAAACATTGTTTATTTTTTTACCAAGAACATCAAATCTCAAATTCATCAAAAACACAAACACAAATCTACAATGCCCTTTAATACTGTTTCACACTGTGCATTTACTGCCCCTCATGATATACAAAGATTTAGATGTTCCTCACCTACAGGTGGTTTCAGAATTATTGGCACACTTGTAAATATGGGTTAAAATGTTATTCATTATTATCGAACATCGCTCAGTTAACCACCTGTAGCAAGAGCACATTTCAAATAGAACTTGACCATGGCAGCACCAAGAACAGGCAGAAAAGCAAATCGTTATGTATTTCCTTGAATTTATGCATGGAATAATAATGCTACTTACTTCATATGCTAACTGACAAACAGGCAATGAAATTACCGCAACTGTCCAATACATGGACTACACCGAAGTGCCAGAAAAGGTTAGAGGAACACTCATCTGAGTGTGGGGTTATCGAACATTTATTTATTTATGCCAGTCATGAAGAAGTGCTTAAAGGGATTCCTTTGGGTTTGGTTTGGATAAGGCACCAAAAGTGTATTTAAATTATTAAACAAAGGCTTATCCATGCTTATCTGTAATTGCATTGCTGTCTGTGGTTGTTAATTTAGACAAACTCGCATCAATCATTATGATATCTGGAAACGTTGTGATCAGATATCCTGAATCAGTAATTACAATCACAGAGTTTATTATCATCTAATCACAGTGCACTTATGGAGAATTGTTGCTAGGATTTATAATATACTTATTATTGATAGACATCAGTCTCTTTCATAATATTTTTGAATGAAAAGTTATGGTTCTGCTGCCAATCATATATCAAAATATTTAAACTGTATATTGCTGTATATTGTCTATAGAAATATTAAAGCTGGGAAAAGTGTTTGCTGAAGCCAGGAGAATGCTTCCAATGACCAGCTTGCATGCGTGAATGCAGAGTGATAAGGCTGATGAAGCTGACAGTCCTGAAGCGAAGATCAGACCAAGCCAATTACAGCGAGTGTGCAGGAGGAGGAGTGAGAAACACTGCCTCTGTCCTCTCCTTTATCTATGAGGCTTCATTTATCTGCTGCAGAGATATTCATTTGGCTCTGGTGGTTTGACAGACAGAGAGTTTGACAGAGGGAGAGAGTGAGAGAGAAAAAGAGAGAGAGAGAGAGAGAGAGAGAGACAGAGTGAGAGAGAGAGAGAGAAACAAGGAAGGTAGGCAGCAGAGAGAGAGAGAGAGAGAGAGAGAGAGAGCGAGAGAGAGAGAGAGAGAGAGAGAGACTGTGTATGTGTGTGTCCACAGCAGTCATAAAGTCCTGGAGTCTCAGAAAAAGCCTACAGTGTTTTCTTTTTTAAACCACACAGTTATTTTACTGTAGGGAAGAACAAACATCATCCAGATTTTATTCCAAGAATATCTGGAATGACATTTGATTACGTAAGCATTAGGTCTTAGAGTCAAAGTGATAATGAGTCAGTCTGTTAGCACTATCACACATGCTGAACTCAAAAAACACCAGTAGGGCTTATCATATATGAAGTAAGTCTAACTTGGTTACAGTTTTATTTATACCATTATAACTCCTATCATTTCATCTTCATCTCCTCTCCATCTCCATCTAACTTTTTCAGGCACATTCCAGTACCTGAAGTACTAGAAACTGGTACAGACTTTAAAAAACTGGTACAGATTGGTGGTGATGGTACATAATGGTATAGGGTTTGTTTAGCTGACATTCCATGGGATCCCTGGTTAATAAAACATCTTTGACCAGTGAACACTATGTGTGTCTCCTTTCTGACAAGTTCCACCTGTTCCTGTCCTGTATTTATTCTGATGGGTTTGTCCTCTTCTAACAGGACAATGTACCACCACACACGTCTAGAGACACCAGTTCGTTGTCTACAGAACATTTCGACAAGCTTGTGGAGTCTATGAAGTGCGGAAGACTTACCAAGTATTAGGCTCAATTCGATGGCTGGTGATTTGTACATTGTTTTGCACTGTTTATGCACTTCGGACCAGATTTTAATGTATTTTATGATGGCTCTAACCAGCAGTCTGGAACATTAAGTCCATCTATTACTGTATTTAGCTTCCGACATACACTTTTGTGACCTTTTACACACTGACAGTGACTGTATACTGACAGTTCGTTGCAGCTCTCACTTTGATTTAGTACTCCAGAAAGCAAAACAGGGTTAATGACTACATAAGTAAAACAGATCTAGTTTTGTTGATGTAAAGTCCATGTATAGGATGGTTCCTTAACACAGAGCTTTGAGATTACACCATGCAGCTGTTTAACTGTCCTTCATGTTAATGCCCTGAACACTCCACAGAAAAATGTCAACAGAAGAGGCCTGACATGGGGAATGTCTAAGGAGGAGGTTGCAATGTAAAGAAAGTTTGCGAACATAGAGAGAGAAACTTTGGAGCAGTTACAAAAGACCACCTTGATGCACAGTATATATTATACATGTTATATAATACAAGGCATATACATGGCAGCTGACCAAAAAGTTTGGGATTGTTGTTGTGCCTTGTTAAAACAATTCACAAGGCAAAATAAATCAACCGAAGGAACGCTGGACACTTTGCAAGGGTCGATCCACCTTCTTTTACATACATGATCACACAGAGACATACATGGTTAATGTTGTTGACTGACAGGTGACAGTAGTGCTATCTATCCAGCAAAGACAGGATATACCATTCCATCTGTCCAGCCCAGACAGCACATTGCATTATTACTGAACATCTGAGGTTATATTTCTTACCATGTTCAGTAAAACGTTTATTCCAAAACATGACTTAAGACCAAATTCCTTAGGTATCTATTTCTAATATTTTCTGGATCTGGAACTGGAACTGAAACATTACAGTGCATCTGTATGCCAGTGAAAATGATCCAGAATCCAACTTACACATAATCCTAAATGGTTTACAATAGAAGTCCTGCTCAAGGGTGCAACAAAAAGATAGAAATAAAAATAAGATAAAATGAGTCACCATAATTGCCCACTAACTATTAAAATTAATAAGAAAAATCCCAAAGTGGAAATATCCTGCTACATGTAGTACAGTCAGTTCTTTTCACTATGAGAGGAGATTCCTCACATGGGTGTAGTTTCACAATTAGAAGTGTGTGAGTAATACTTATTATAGTGAATAACACTATAAAGAAAACACTGTATAGTGTTTCATTTGGGAGGAAGCTGCAGAGGTAGGCAGAATGTTCGGCCAGCCTGAAAATCTCACTTTTTTAGAACACAGCTAGATGCTGAATATGAGTTTATAAATTTCCTTATACTGATTCAATACAAAAAGCACCGGTTCAGAGATCGGAGTGCATTGCAATCCGAATACGTGACCACATGCACCATGGAAATGTGTGATTCACACTGAGTTAATCTATTAATTATTAATCTAATCCAAGTGCACTGACTGAACACTAGAGGTCCCAAACTGGGCATCCCACAGAGAGCCTGGAAATCCTGAGTTTTGACCAGAAATCACCGATAGCTCCAGATCATGATACCTGACACACACACACGTTAGTTCATACGGTTAGACAACCATGTGAAAAACAGGCAGCAAAGCCAGGCATTTTGGCCGACGTTGAAACTTAAATGAATTTCGGTGAGAATTTATGTAACTTACTTACATATATTTTTTAAAATACATTTTGTATTACCAACAAAATATACATTGTTTTGCATTGTTTATGATTCAAATAAAAAAAGGAGTATTTTCACCAGTAAAAAAAAGTTTAGAAAATGATGAAGCAAGTATCATGAATTAAATATCATGACTAGAGTGTACTGTTACAACTCTAATCAGAGATACATTGTGTAGGTTTATGTATAACTGTGGCTCTTGATTCAAGAAGATAAAGCCTAATCTGAAAATAACTGCTCATGAGTGTTACCAAGATTGTGGCAGACTTTTCTACAAAACATTATCATTCACACCTGTCTTTATAAAGAGTGTGTTGAATGTCCAAAATGAGCAAATGGGAGGATAATGAGGAGTCTAGTGAGAATGAATGAACACAGCTGGCCCTTGAACTTGGACAAGTCAATCCCTTTGGTTAAGCAGGATAATTATGGAAAGTGTAGGCTTCAAAGTGAACTTAAGCTCTTTAACTGTTGATAACTGGGAAATGTTGTAACTGTTTTAAAGTTTTAGATCTTTTTTTCATGACTTTTGAAAACAAGAGTCTACTTTTCTGCCTCTGTTAAAATATACTAAACTATCCATATTCATTAACTGACTTTCATGAAGGACATGAACATTTAGTATACCTAGAAAAAGATACAGTATAGTCCTGAGTGCATATAAAATTGCCATGTATACACATATACCCCATTTAGTTATGCACCATTGGCATGGAAATCTGCATAAAAAAAGTTCTCTGTAACAAAGGCAATGTACTCTATATCAATCATTACATGTTCGTTTAATACACCATGACACACAACTGAACCTATCTTACGGTATTTTATACCTATTTTATATGTCCCTGAGACAACAGATAATTATTTACTTTTTATTGTTCACTACTACTCACATCACATTTTAAGGTTATTGGCAATATATGAAGGGGAAAAAAACACGCTTTCATCAAATATGTAAATCTATGCATTATGGGACATTCAATCTCAGACTGCTTTGTTAAAGATATACTTGCTTGATACCACTCATTTGTGCACTTGATATTAGACTGTTGGTATCAGCAAGAAAATTAACATATCCTATAAATACATTATTGGGCTGATCCAGTTAGATCTAAATTAGGAATTTATCTTCAACACATTTGTTGAAGTTTAACTCAAATGGTTATGACTGGTGTGGTGTGTGTGGTGCCACATGGAACAATGTGCCTGGCGATTTTTTTTCTCATTAACATTTTTTCCCTATTAGAAATCACTTAACGTGATCAGGGAGGACACATTAACTTAGCAGGCCACATAGCAGGCCAGACTCATAGCAGGCCAGGCTCAAGGACACACAGTCATCCTACATTTATAATGTAGCTTAGCTCCAAAAATATTTCCATCGGTATAATCAAGGGATTATATCTGCATTGAGAGAACCATTTAGCAGCAATTCATACACCTCAAAATTAAAATATTATAATATATAATATTGTAGTGCTGGGCGATTTTTACGATTAATTCGGTTACTTCGAATTACAGTTTAAACGCGATTTTGAAAATTGTGTAATCGAGATTTTACATCTTTACATACAGAAATTTTATCTTTTTAATCAAAAATATTCGAAAACACAAATACTCATTTCTGAAGTGATACGAATGCAAAAATAAGCCTTCTTACCTTGGTTAACAGGTGTTTCGGAGAATTCAGTTCCCCCTGTTTCCCCTTAGACGCGCATGTGCAAAAATCATGACGTATTTTACTTTCGCTGTTTTGAGCATTGTTTTTTTTTGGAATATGTATAAGTTTATAGCGGTATGATGTTATTTTTTAAAATTTTGTATGTGAGATAATTTGTGATTAAAAACATATTTAAAAGTATAAAGCTGGACAACTGTCCGAGGTTTTATTGTTCAATACGCAAGTCTGATATGTTTTTACACCGCAGCCTCGTGGTCAAACAAGTAGACTTAACAGATTTCATACACACACACACACACACACACACACACACACACACATATATATATATATATACACAAGACATGCTTTATGATTTAAATTATTTATGATTTATACAACACTACAGTGATACTGCTGATGTTTTTAACCCTTGTCATTATGTAGAACAACTTTCATCCACAGACCAGTCCATTACAGTATAAACACAGGGGGGAACCGT
>JAOVVF010000026.1:4298207-4308536 GCA_028565595.1 Duopalatinus emarginatus
GCGATTTCGGACGCAGCCTTACTCTTACTGAAGCAGCGCATGACAAGCCTCAACATGAACTACGGGTGAATCGCAGGAACAAATTAGAATTTGCGTTAACGCCACTATTTTATATAATCGCGATAATTTGAGATCGCGTTAATGCGTTATTATCACGTTAACTTCAACAGCCTGTGTATTGAACTCTGCACAATGACAAAGTTGAAGCTAATCTAATAATTTTGACAAAGCAAGAAACGTTGATGTTTAATGTCCGTATATGATTAATTAAAGTAAAACAATACGTTCGCCAAACTCTGAACCATTTTATTCCATCAATAATGATGATTCTGATTTTTTTTTTAATCCTGTAGAGAAACACAGCTTCCGAGCACAAACGCTGCTAATCACGCTAATGCTAACTGATATTGTTACACCGTTTTCTAACAAAACAATCTGTTGCTTACATAGGCGGTTCTAGACGGGGGCCAACAGGGGCCAGTCCCTCTGTAAAATTGCTTGTGGCCCCTGTGCTAAACAGATAAGTTTTTTTAATTTCTTACGCCAACGTGCGCTGGCTAGAAGATCGGAACTGATGGAGCGTTTTACACACTGACTCCTTAAAGTGCTACACACACACTGTTACCTGCATGTGGCCCCCTGAAAAAACACTGGCCCTAGCTCGGGCCCCTCTAATCATTTTGGTCTAGAACCGCCCGTTTTTTTTTTACATACAGCACAGTAGAAGTCGTTAATTACTAAAACACTTATTGATTAAACCATGCAGAATGGTTTGATTTCATTTCCGTCCCCACAAATAAGGCGAGTCCCCGGGTGACTCGAGCCCCAACAGCGGACGTCTGCGTTCAAAACAGTGTGTGTATTTATTAAGAAACGGTATCTGACTTTAAAACAGACTTTTATTATGTAGATAATAAAATGAAACACTGAGCATGTCTTAGCCGGTCGGTTACATCTACAGTAATGGGTTTTGAAGATTTGAAAGATTTGATTTCGCATGCTAGCGCCCGTTTAATGATTTCTACCTTCAGTGTATGTGAGTCACATGACACTATAAGTCCTGGATGCTGAAGCCTCCTCCTTTATTTACCCGTTATCTGATCTCACTCAACGATTGAAAGACGTGCTGTGGAAACGCCGCAGTGACCAACAAACTGGAGTATTGGTTCTACTCATCCACTGGTTTTATCGAGATGATCAGATTAGAGAGACACGGTCACTGGAATGAGGTCTTTGTGGACATAATGAGATAGTAGACGGTTGGGGGGGGGGGAAAAAAAAAAAAAAAAAAAGAGACAATTGTCCCTCGGATACCTTGGGTCCTTCAGGTTCATCTCAAATCGGGTTATATTTTTAGGGCTGCCATCTCCGTTCTCCTTCGCCACTTCAGCAGCAGGTTCCTCTTCATCGGATTCCAAAACTGTCTCACACACACACACACACACGCATAATGAATGAGTGTGAATAAGTCAGATGGATTTTTACAGGCAAACTAGTGTGAACACACACACACGCGCACACGCGCGCACACGCCCACATGTGCACACACTCAACTATTAAAAGTACATACAGCTAGTATTGCTGTTTGGTCACTGGCTTTTCAAGTGCCACCAGAGAGTCAAACCCACAGCCTAAATCAATCCCTGCTTTATTACCTTCCAAAAGTCAGAGCAAAAACAGGCAGATTAAAAAGAAAGGTAAGAGAATTACAGAACTCAGGCATGAAACACCAGGGATCGGTAAACGAGCAGGCAGGTTTAGAAGAGACGGAATAAATAAAAGTAATAATAAGCTCGGAAGGAAACGTGCCCTGCAGTCCGAACAGGTGGATCTGTGAGGGGCCGGCCTGGGGGTTAATCCTGCATGTGCTCTAATCTAGATAAATCCCAGGGGCAGTGTTTAACAGCAGCCCACTCCGATTTTCATTACTCTCACCGCTCGCAATCGATTCACTCTGCCTGACACAGCACCTTTTCACACATCACTGAGTCTAATTATGCGCCTCGGAGGGCGAGATGTTCTGCCCATTACGGACGTCCGTGTTATGGACGTCATGTGGTCAGAAGGTTTGCGGGATAAATTAGCGCCCGTGTCCTGCTCAGGAGGCAGATCGGTATCGGGGACTTCAGCTCGGCTGTGACGTATTTATTTTTGAACAGATCCTCGCACGTTCACATATAATTAAGTGAACTACTCTAGGCTTCAGGAGAGGAGCAGTCATGGCTTTAACAGACCTGCAAAACTTCTGTCTTATGAGATTACTAATGATACGATCAATAATTAGCAATCTGAGCAATATGACTTAGAGATCAACTCAGAAACCATATATTAGGCACTAAATGGACAAAAGTATTCAGACACCCTACACATTACACCAAGAGGAGCTTTAAGGCATTAAAATAGACTTAAAAAGGTGAAAACGAACTATTTGCCTACTGCGCTTGCACACAGAGGAATGTGACCTCCACATTTAACCCATCCATGCAGTGAAACCAACTGTGGTTGGTGTGGTACAGCGGTAACATCATTGGCTCCCATGTGAGAGCCCTGGGTTCGATTCCTGGCCTGGGGAGCTGGTCTGTGCTACACCAATAAGGGTCCTTGGGCAAGACTCCTAACACTACGTTAGCCTACCTGTAATACCAGTAACCGTGTAAGTCGCTCTGGATAGGAGCGTCTGCCAAACGCCATAAATGTAAATGTAAATGTAAATGAAACACACACACACCAGTGAACACTAGGGGGCAGTGTACAGACTTGCCCAGAGCGGGGGGCAGCCCCAATCCATGGTGCCTGGAGAGCAGTTGGGGGAGTTCGGTGCCTTGCTCAAGGGCACCTCGGTCGTGTCTTGCCCTGGGTAGGGATCAAACCCGTGACCTTCCGGTCACAAGACTGGTTCCAAAACCACTAGGCCACGGCTGCCCCTTGGTCTCCTTTTACAGCTCTCACAGCTCTCAGTCTTCTGGGAACGCTTTCTACAAGGGTTCTCCAGGGTTTTGTTTAGTCCCACTGCCAAATAGTGAACACCAGGAGAACGAGTGCAGGTTTGGTGGAGAAGGGATAACGCTATGGAGTTGTTTTTCAGGGGTTGTGTAGGCCAACCCAAGTAAAGGGACATCTTAACGTCTCAGCATACCAAGACATTTTGGACATTTTTTTGACAATTTCTCCAACTTTTGTTTGGGAACAGTCTGTTAAAAGTTGGGTGAGTTTGGTGTGGACAAACCTGACTGACCCACATAGAACCCTAAACCTTGACCCCTATCAAACACCTTTGATATAAACAACAATGGAGTTTTCACCCAAGATCTGTATCTGACCTCACAAATGCTCTTCCCAATGAATGGGCAAAAATTCCAACAGACACACTTAAAAACGTTGTAGAAAGTCTTCCCAGAAGGTTGGAATAAAAGATCCTATAGGTGTAACGTGTAGGTGTCCCAATACTTTTGTCCATATAGTAAAGCTAATCATTAAAGTTAAGGTTACTATATAAAAACAACATCATACTGACAAAATCCTCTCAGAAATCCAGCGATGTAAGATTACGCTAACTGGCTTAAGGCACATAAAAGTAAAACTTTTACAAACATAATATATAACTTAACATAAAATATAACTTAAAATTCTCCCAGGAATCACATCATCTTCGCTCATCTACCGAAGTTAGAGGATTATAAAAACGTTCTGCTACGTTTTACTAATCGTCTCAGACATCCGCTCAGACACATTAGCTCTCATTAGCTAATTAGCTAATATTACAATTATACAAGTCTACAACTTCACTGTCCTCTCAGGAATCCTGACAGATTAGCTAATATTACCAAATAACAGAAATTTATTACAGAAAAAAAAGTTTCACACAAACATACGGCTTTGATTTACCAAATCCTCTCAGAGATCCTGCCATGCTAATGTGCGTTAGCTAGCCGGCTAGCATTAGGAGAAAAGAATAACATCAAGCAGAAACAATATTCACAAATAACTCTCACGTTAATGATCTACATCAGATTACTATATATTAGGCTAGCGTTATTTAGCCGACGACGGGATGAAAAATTATTACACCGCAGATAAAATTCTCCTCAGAAATGCTTCAGGTTTAGCATAGATTAGCTAGCCGTCTTGAACAGCTAGCTTTATTAACACGTTAGTTTGTTAATTTATTAATACGTCTTATAAATTCTGTCAGGTTTGTCGATGTTAGTCGCCTAGCCGATGTTAGCCACCTAGCCGACGTTAGCCACTTAGCTGACGTTAGCCACCTAGCCGACGTTAGCCACCTAGTCGACGTTAGCCACTTAGCTGACGTTAGCCACCTAGTCGACGTTAGCCACCTAGTCGACGTTAGCCACCTAGCCGACGTTAGCCACCTAGCCGACGTTAGCCACCTAGCCGACGTTAGCCACCTAGCCGACGTTAGCCACCTAGCCGACGTTAGCCACCTAGTCGACGTTAGCCACCTAGCTGATGTTAGCCACCTAGCCGATGTTAGCCACCTAGCCGATGTTAGCCACCTAGCCGACGTTAGCCACCTAGCTGATGTTAGCCACCTAGCCGATGTTAGCCACCTAGCCGATGTTAGCCACCTAGCTGATGTTAGCCACCTAGCTGATGTTAGCCACCTAGCCGATGTTAGCCACCTAGCTGATGTTAGCCACCTAGCCGATGTTAGCCACCTAGCTGATGTTAGGAGTCATATGTGATTTATTACTGGTCCGGTTAGCTGTGGCTAGTTTTAGTAGTGAACAGATTAATGAATGCTAACGCAGCAGGATGCGTTTATATTTTATACTGAAACTGACAATGATTTCAGATGAAGTCTGAAGGGTTAATCAGGGCTGGTGTGAGCGTTTATGACCTGGCGGGTCTGCAGACGGGACATCTGTCTAATTAAAGACAGATTTAACTTATTAACCGTTCTGATTGTGCAGCCGTGACGTGGCAGAGATACAGAACGTCACCGGTCAGACGTTTGCAGACACACCAGGGGTCCTATGGAATGTCACCATTATAGAACCAATACAGTCGCTTGTTGACATGCAGGATCAATGCCCCCTTCCCCCAAACCACACACACATACACACGCGCACACGCGCACGCGCACACGCACACATCCTTTAATTCCCCAAAACAATTGGAAACATGACTCATCAGACCAGGCTACAAGATCCCAGTCATCAATCGTACAGTGGCGGTGTTGATGACCCCAGGCAAGCGAACAGCTCTGAGAAGTGCATTCATCAAGAGCTTCTAAAGCCCACAGCTCTAGACGATTCCAGAAATTTCTATCGCTTTGTACACGCACCGATGGACGCAATCAATGGCGTACATAGATGGCGCGGATATGTATTGTGCATAGGCTGGTTTGCGCCGGTTTTTCTAGCACTTCAGTGTATAGGAATGGAAAAACCTGCACAAACCCAGAGATACATATCAGTGTCTAAATGTCTCTGCGTAGATTACAGCCAGCTGTCTAATGACTTACGGACAGAAACAGAGAAAAAATAAATCACGATGTATCACTATAGCAGCTGGACATTATAGCGCAGCACTCACTCGACATCATTGGACAAGTATACAATATGATAGATATAAGAGAGACAGGGTGGAGAAGTGGTGGTGGGAGGGCTTTTATTTATTTTTTTTTGTTGTTGAAAAAAAACATGGTTTAGAATTGAGAGGGTGTATTGAGGTGTGAAGTCAGTGGCCCACCTGTAGGGGGAGATGTACCTGCTGTCTCTGGGTCAGGTGTGACGGTGTAGTTGAAACCGAGGGCGCAGCCTCTCTCCGTCACCTGAAAGGGGAAGAAGCCCTCAAACAGATCCACTCCAGCTTCCACGCAGGCTATGACCTCATCTGGACGACCCACGCCTCTTAACAACCTGGCGCACACGCAGGTGAGGAACAAAGTGAGGAGACGAGGAACATCGGGGCAGTCGTTTTAACTTTAAAAGGCCGTGAAGACTATGAATAATGTTTAATAAAATTAATAAATAAATAAAGTAATAATAACTAGAGAGTGCAGTTCCTGAAGAAACTGTGAGAGTGTTGCGCTCTGTGCCAATCAGACGTTGCCCTTCTGTGACGTCACAGCTGTAGCACATCTTATTGGATGAGACGTTGCCCTTTTGTGACATCACAGTTATAGTGAGGTTACCATGGTGAGAGCCAAACAGTGGCTTTTGTTGATAGCTGTTACAATGGTAACCGGCAAACAGTGGCTTTATTGATGGCCGTTACCATGGTAACAGCCAAACAGTGGCTTTTGTTGATGGCCGTTACCATGGTAACAGCCAAACAGTGGCTTTCGTTGATGGCCGTTACCATGGTAACAGCCAAACACTGGCTTTCGTTGATGGCCGTTACCATGCTAACAGCCAAACACTGGCTTTCGTTGATGGCCGTTACCATGGTCACAGCCAAACAGTGGTTTTTGTTGATGGCCGTTACCATGCTAACAGCCAAACAGTGGCTTTTGTTGATGGCCGTTACCATGCTAACAGCCAAACAGTGACTTTTGTTGATGGCCGTTACCATGCTAACAGCCAAACCATGGCTTTTGTTGATAGCAGTTACCATGGTAACGGCCAAACAGTGGGGGTGGGGGGTTGCTTGTTTCCATGTCACAATCCTAGAGCTCAGCAGTGCAGTGACGTCACAGAAGGGCAACGTCTCATCCAATCAGACGCGCTGTAGCACTGACGTTACAGAAGGACGACGTCACGTAACGCTACATCTGATTGGATGATATTTTCCCCAGAAAAACGAGCGTAGCGGACGAACGGATGAAAATTTAACGTTCTAGTCTTTGTCCTGTGTCGATGTCTCAAAAACTGTAGGAGGAGGGACTGACCGAAAATCAAATGGAATAATAATAATAATAAAATAAAAATAATATTAGGAAGAACAATCAAAATCAAAAATCTACAATTAAAAAAACCTCCTTATTAAAGTTTTATTACAAACCGCAATTTTTTTTTCTTTCCGTTGGATGACACGCCCTTTGTATATCATCCATTTTTAATAATGCCGTCTAGAAGAAACTACTGTACATCATTCTCAATTCTTTACTGTGTGTGTTCACACACAGGCGCGTTGATGATGAAGCGTGGAAAACAGACAGCCGTCAGTGTCGATCGCTACAGCTCAGCAGACAGCACACAGCGGCTTCAGTGCAAAACTGGTGATTAAAAGTGTGTTTAAAGTTGGAGAAGGTGGGACGGAAAAATACGGTCAGACGTCAACGTGAGTGCGATTCTGATCCAGCTTGTCTTCAGGTTAGTGAGAGTGTTGGATCAGTCTGTCCTTAAACACACAGGCTTAATTCTATTTGTCAGCAAATCAATAGAAAGCTCTCGTGACTGATCACCTGATCATCCAACCTGAAACATCCATGTTTGATGGATTGATTTACATCTAGTATATAATACAGCAAACCATTAATAATGGCGTGGTACAGTGGTGACATCGTTGACTCCCTGGGTTCGATTCCTGGTCTGGGCAACCAGTCTGAGCTTCACCAGGGTAAAGGTCCTAAGGTCCTCACTTCACTACAACAGTATCTCTTAAATATCAAGAACCTCTCAAAGCAGGAGCCTCCTGAGGCAGTGCATCAACATGCATTTAGGCCAACCCTAACCAAAGCCTACAAAGAGAAGCGTCCGGGCTCTGAAATACATAAAGAAACAGTTTTGTTCACCACCGTATGCCGGATTGGACTGAATGGTCCGAATGAGCGGCGTTCTGGGTGGTTAGTGAACGGCCAACCTGTTCCAAACAAAACTGCGACATCAGCAAGGAGGTGTTGAAGTGATGATCTGAGCCAGAATTTTGCGAATTGGGTCCCTGAGAGTGTTAATATCTCCGCTGCAAGATATATGAAGTTCCTAATCAACCATTTTTTGTGCCATGGTATCAAAAGCAGAATCGTGCAGGACCGAGCATCAGCCCATGCTGCATAACAACGTCACCGACTCCTTGGTTGCTATGGACGTAAAAGGAAAAGGAAAATAAAAGTCATCTCGTAACCTCAGTCCTATTGAGAAACTGACCATGGTCGTCGGTATGCCTTCAGCATCAGCAGCTCCGGGAGGTCAAACTGGCATGAAATACAAGACCTGCATTCATCTCCTCACTCCTTCTGCACTGATCCTACTGAGGCCCCTGGAGTGAGGAGATCTGACATGCTTGCAGAGTGTGTGAAGAACAGAGCACAACGACCTTCCCGTCTCGAGCCGAGAAGAATGCATACACACAAAGCACGCAAGTTGAAAGTGAAAGTGAAAGTGAATTGTTTGCCTACAGAGGAACGTGACCTCTCCATTTAACCCATCCGTGCAGTGAGCATTGACCTATGCGGGAATCGAACCCGGGGCGTACCAGTCACCTTAACCACAAGACCACAGCTGGGTTATGTTGGGTTATACCTCGGTTTTTCCTGAGGCAGTTCTGCAGTCACTGCTGAGATCAGCTGCTCCCTGAGTTCCTGATCCATGGTGGCGGACTGGAAGCCGTCCAGGACGAACCCCGCCACGGGCCGTTTGGCCGTCTCGCGTGCCGACTTCAGCCTCTCCTCTAAGATGTCGCCTCCTTCGACCACGCCGAAGATCTCGGAGCCTTTCAGTTCCTGTTGGAAATGAAACGCAGGGAAAGTCACGGTGAGCGATGACGGATCGATTGAAGCTCATCAGATGATTTATGTGTCATGCTTCATCATGTGACTTTTGTTTGGGGGGGGGGGCTGTACAGATAAAAGGGATACTCCAGTTTACTCTCAAAATACTCATGGTTATAGGCTACATGTCATGTACAAATGAAGTCTTTTATACAGGAAACATGGTACGAAAATTATACTCTGTGAATCACAAACACACTCTGAAATGCCAGAAAAAACAGGTACAGATGAGTATAGTGTTAAAATAGAATCAAAAGTTTTGCGCACCAAGAAACAAAATCCGTGCATTCTAAATTACAAAATCTCATTTATGGGTTACAGATTTTAGTTTTTGGTGCGCAAAACTTTAGATCCGGTTATGGATTTTGCTTTTTGGTGCATGGATCTCCCTTTTTGCTGTGCAAGTTTTTCTTTTTTGCTGCACGGCTTTCCCTTTTCGCTGCACGAGTTACCTTTTTTGCTGTGCTGATTTCCCTTTTTGCTGCGTGAGTTTCCTTTTTCGCTGCACGAGTTTCCCTTTTCGCTGCACGAGTTTCCCTTTTCGCTGCACGAGTTTCCCTTTTCGCTGCACGAGTTTCCCTTTTTGCTGCACGGGTTACCTTTTTTGCTGCACTGATTTCCCTTTTTGCTGCGCGAGTTTCCTTTTGTGCTGCGCGGATTTACCTTTTTGCTGCGCGAGTTTCCTTTTTTGCTGCACGAGTTTCCCTTTTTGCTGCACGAGTTTCCCTTTTTGCTGCACGAGTTTCCCTTTTTGCTGCACGAGTTTCCCTTTTTGCTGCACAGATTTCCCTTTTTGCTGCACGAGTTTCCTTTTTTGCTGCACAGATTTCCCTTTTTGCTGCGGGAATTTCCTTTTTTGCTGCACAAAACTTTTGGACCTATTTTTACGCTTGGGCGAGATCTAGACAGCTATCGGCTATTGAAGTTAAGCCCCACCCACCCAGGTTGTTCTACACACCCACGCTTCATCAGCGAGAGCTTTGAAAACGGCCGACCGGCAAACAGGTAAACTGTGTGTTTGTTTTCTCATATCAGCTATTTTTAATGATTATGACTATTAGTAATGCACAGTTGGTCACAAAACATCACTGTGTAAAGAATGACGAATTCCCGAAAGGGGATGCATCTCGCGGCAGTCATGTTGATTGGGAATGGGCTGGCTGGGCGGGGCTTAACTTCAACAGCCGATAGCTGTCTAGATCCCGCCCAAGCGTAAAAATAGGTCCAAAAGTTTTGCGCAGCAAAAAAGGAAACTCGCACAGCAAAAGGGGAAACCTGCGCAGCAAAAAGGGGAAACCCGTGCAGCAAAAAGGGAAACCCGTGCAGCAAAAAGCAAAATCTGTAACCAAAAAATGAGATTTTGTAATTGAGAATGCGCGGATTTTGTTTTTTGGTGCGCAAAACTTTTGATCCTATTTGAACACCATAGACGAGTCTATATATAATATACAGAGTGGTTGTTCAATAACAGTATGTGCTTTGTTTATCTGTCATTCCATGGTCCCCTGGGACACCTCCAGACGTCTCTGACAGGTAAACACTGTGTGTGACGAGTTCCACCAGTTCATGTCCTGCATTCATTCTGACAGGTTTGTCCTCTTCTAACAGGACAATGGACCACCACACACGTCTAGAGACACCAGATTATGGTT
>JAOVVF010000026.1:4325545-4334224 GCA_028565595.1 Duopalatinus emarginatus
ACAGGGTTGCCCATCCCACCACTCCAGGCAAGTGTACACACTGCCCCCTAGTGTGTGCCTTTACTAGTCTGTGTTTGGTGGGTCGAACGCCAACATCAAATTCCTCCGTGCACAAGCACAGTAGGTCAATCACTTTACTTTGACTTAACCAATGTTTCTGAAGGCACTGCGACGTGATACAGGAAAAATCTCTACAGCTAATTTTTATAATGAAAGGTAAAGTGTATTCTCACACCAGAAGCGTTTGTTTTTACCACCAGAAAGCGGCGGAGCACCACACACAGGTTGTGCAAAGACGCTGCCTTCTGTTGTGGCTGCACGTAACGAGGGAGGCCCTGGAGGAGAAAACGAGCCGTGCAGTCCAGCTACACGAGCGCATCCTGCTTCGCCGTGCTTTGTCCGGGTGGAAGATGGTACCATCAATGTTCTATAGAAAAGTGTAAGTAGTCTTGAACATGACTGCATGTATGCTGACGAGTCCCTCTGTTTATTCAGTATAAGAACCTGCAGTCCCAGCTGGAGGTACGAGCTGAGCACTTCTACACCAATCAGATTCAGAGGAAGGCCTTCAAGGCACTGACGGATCATGCAATCCACCAGAGACTGGAGGCCTGGGACAGAGAGCGACAGGCTGACGAGCACAGAGCCAGGTCTGCAAATTAACCATGACAAACATCAAGCATTTCTGTGAGGTTTATAAGCTGACTGGGTGGTGTGTGTGTGTGGGTCTCAGGCGAGCGGTGAGCAGATGTTTCGCTGCTTGGCGGCGCCTGCCAGAGGCGCTCGAGGAGGAAAGAGTGCACGAGGAACGGAGAGAGAGGCTCCGACGCAAAGTGGCCGAGATTCTTCCGGACTTTCGATCCTCACCGCTGGACGCCGTATGGAGCCTGGCATCACACAGATAATGAAAACAAGACGCCACCGTGTTCCGTTCCCACCATAATAAATTCTCATTACGTTCTCTAGGTGCTACAGGAGTGGTTGAACACGTGTGCCCTGTTGGAGCCAAGATTATGGCTAATACCATGATGTGTGTGTGTGTGTGTGTGTGTTTGAGAGAGACTTGTCAAGACAGAGGGAAGAACTCCTGTCCATATAATTATGGTCTTTTTACGCACTATTTATTTATATACAGATCCCCCTGTCTGTAAGACTCCGCCCCTTTTGTGTGTGTGTGTGTGTGTCTCAAGTCTCAACTGTCACTCACTCCTGTTAATATGCACCCGTTAGAGGAAAAGCACAATTTGCGCCTATTTACACACTCTGAACAAACGCTCATAACTCGGAAAATCTTTAACCTGTCACTTCACCGAATAGAGCGTCTGAGAGACAACCCGTGATGAACGTTAATTTGTAATTTGATGTGGATCGAGTAGACAATGTCTGAGTTACGACAGGTTGAACACACATGAAAATGAATTCTGATGGCAATGAAATTAACATTGAACTCTTTGAGACTTTTCAACTGCCTGATGCCAAACAAGTCCTCATAACTCGTAAAATAAAATGTCAAACGTTATGATCTTTTGAGACTTCAGAAAGGACAAGTGTGTCTACCGATTTAAATTTAAATTAAAACTAAATTAAATGGATAAATCACAGTGAGCTAGAGTGGAGATGACATCACTCAGTCTAGCTGCTCCCTATAGAAATGAATGGAGTGAAAATTAAAGAGTGATAGAAAGAAAAGGATGAGTGCAATCTGTCCGTAATTTGACTCGACGGGCCCCGGTTGTCGCATGTCCGAGCCTTTCAATTTTCATGGCTGTAGCTCAAAAAAAAACAACAGTTACGGCAGTTCATAAAACTCCCCCATTCATTCCTATGGGAAATTAAACATTTTTAAACTTACATTTTTTTAAGAATCATTAATCTCACCAACACCAAAATAACATTGCACAGGTCTCATCATGAATATCTACAAAATGATGTTTGAACAGAGTTGTACGTTAATCTGTTTGAGCTGTATTAATTAACATAAATGTGCTTAAGAAAAAGACGGAAGAGGAATAACAATAGAGAGCTTTTTCAAGCACTAATCACAAACATGACAGAGGACTTTTACAATCTTTCTGAATATTTATTTGGGTTTCTGCGAGTCACGATCAATCCGAGCAGCTCGTCGCTGATGCGTGATGACACGCAGATCAGAACCCTGCTCGGTTCCAACAGAGTAAAGTTGATTTTTAGCTCCTGTGTGTTTTTAACAAGGCTTTAAAATGAGCACTGCAACTTAACTACCGGTTTAACAGGTATATTAAAGACTTGTGTCCGTTCGTGGAATATAAAAAGACGCATGTTGGTCGTTATTGCACGTTCGCTGCGATGTCAGAGTTTTATAGCCAGCTGCTATTCTGGATTAAAATGCATTGTGGTGATGTTTTCTCCTCCCATGTCCCCGCAAGGCACTAAATCAAGCTAGGATGTTCACACAACACACACAGCAGCTCTGAGATGGGTTCATGTCAGTGTTAATATGGCTCAGGGCTCACAGATGTTGGGTCTGCTGAGGTGCACTGATGAGGCTTTGTGATTTGGTTATAGCGAGACGTAAAATAATATACTGCTGCCACCTAGTGGACAAACACCTAAAAACACTGCCCTGACATTAATCCTGGGTCTGGGTGTACCTGTACGTGTGTGACCTTGAATAAGTCACACTTCTTTAAGGCTCAGACATGATGCAGGCGTCTACACCAGATCTGTAGGTTTCAGGGCTTTGGTCTCCAGCGCCTCGCCCATTGTAAGGAATTCGGTCCAGTTGCTGCGGAAGCCATTGGAGTACACACCCGTGTCGATGACGAGGCCCCAGATGAGACTGCGTCCCGTTTTGTCTCTCAGAGCGATCCGAGCCTCGCGTTCGGTTACGTTGTAGCTGACGTTGATCAGCTGCAGCACCAGCAGGTGGAGCAGTCCTCCGGTGACGATGCTGCTGTACCAGGCACACGTGAAGCACAAGGCCGAGCTGCACAAACACACACAAGGTTAGCCTTTAGCTGACCTGTCATGAACACAGTGAATAATGCACTGGTTCTTTTTTTCAGACTTCCAGATTAGCATGTATACATTTGGGTGTAAAAAGCTGCTTCCTGTAAGCATAAAAACTTAGTTCCTCTCACACTCACAATCCGTGCCTGAGCCCCCAAAGTCTGGTTCGTTTGACTAGTGTGATCCACTGTACTGTGCCCGGATGCTGAACCGTAGTGTACCGCACCCAGAACACAGTTAGACTCGGGCACGGTATGCATCCAAGTATGAACGCTAACTGTGCCAGAGTACAGAATTAGACCACTGTGTGGTTGAAATGAAAGTGAACTATTTTGCCTTACTGTGTTTTGCACACAGAAGGAATGTGACCTCCGCATTTAACCCATCCCTGCAGTGAAACACACACACTAGTGAAGACTAGGGGGCAGTGAACACACTTGCCCGGAGCGGGGGGGCAAACCACGGTGCCCGTGGAGCAGTTAGGGGA
The DNA here is from genome assembly GCA_028565595.1 of Duopalatinus emarginatus. Taxonomy (NCBI): domain Eukaryota; kingdom Metazoa; phylum Chordata; class Actinopteri; order Siluriformes; family Pimelodidae; genus Duopalatinus; species Duopalatinus emarginatus. The sequence goes on from JAOVVF010000026.1 coordinate 4,329,021, forward strand.
GTAAGGTGCCTTGCTCAAGGGCACCTCAGTCGTGTCTTGCCCTGGGTGGGGATCGAACCCGCAACCTTCCGGTCACGAGACCTAACCACTAGGCCACGGCTGCCCCCTTAGGGTGCAGTATGGTACAGTGGTGACATCATTGGCTCCCATGTGAGACCTGGGTTTGACTGGTAGCCAGTCTGTGCTACACCAGTAAGGGTCCTTGGGCGTGACTCCTAACGCTACGTTGGAGTCTGGGCTAAGGGTTTTCTGTATATGAGGGTATGGGATGCAGACAAAAGGGATACAATGCTGTGGATGAAGTAATCGGCTCAGCGTCATCTGCCTCTTGGAGCGTTAAGCTGGATCGTGATGATGTAGGTGAACAGGGGAGTGGGGAGGGGGTACAATCATGCTCGGGTATGGTACAAAGCAGTTGTGCCTACTTGAGCACACTCAGACTTAATAAACCTTAAAAATGTAAGAACAAATTATAATAATCAATTATTAACCAATTTGTTATTAATAATAATAACTAATCAATCACAGTGGGATTTATTTATTTATTTGTTGTATTCTTCCCGGTTTAATTCCGGCTACTCCTTCCCTATGATACCGTCCCATTGATCATTCCTGGAACAGAGTTCATAAAACTCCCCCATTCATTCCTATGGGAAATTTAAAAAAATTTAAACTTAAATTTTTTTAAGAATCATTAATCTCACCAACACAAAAACAACATTGCACAGGTCTCATGATGAATAACTACAAAATGGTGTTTGAACAGAGTCGTACGTTAAGCGGTTTTAGCTGTATTAATTAACATAAATGTGCTTAAGAAGAATTGGTCATTCCTGGAACAGGTACGATGAGTGCCCTGAACCCCCACTGGAGCGGTTAAGGGCCTAGCAGGGGCCTTGCTCAAGGGCCCAACATTAGCAGCCTGTATGTATTGGGGCTCGAACCTTTAACATTTCTATCAGTAACCTGGAGCTCAAACAGTGGGGATAAAAATGATCAAAGAGTGTACTAGAAAAAAATGATCCTTTTTATAATGTTATAAAATAAACAGCTGTGGTTAAAGAGTTCCCACCTGGACTGACTGTAGACATCGGGGCAGTAGAGCAAGGCGGTCAGGAGGCTCTGGGTGGGACACACACTGCTCAGCACCAGGCTGATCCCATACAGCGACGTCAACAGGAAGAAGAGGAGCGTCAGCAGGAAGCTGCGGTGGTTGGCTTGACCCACACAGCTGTTAATCCTGTCCAACAACAGGACGGGTCAGGACGTCAACTCAGCCGTCATTACTAATACTGGATGATGCTTTAAATACGTTTTATAAACCCTGATCTTTTCATAACAGCTTTGGAAGGAGTCTCCAGTTTCAGCATTTGAACAGTAAAGCAATAACTTTTACCTGCACTTTTCACAATTTAATAACTAGAAATGTATAAAATGTAGTGAAAGTGAACTATTTGCCTACACAGAGGAATGTGACCTTGGCATTTAACCCATCCCTGCAGTGAAACACACACACACACACACACACACACCAGTGAACACCAGTGGTTGTTGTTGTTATTATAAGGGAAATTATTATTATTATTATTATTATTATTATTATTATTATTGTTGTTGTTGTTATTATAAGGGAAATTATTATTATTATTATTATTGTTGTTGTTGTTATTATAAGGGAAAATTATTATTATTATTATTATTATTATTATTATTGTTGTTGTTGTTATTATAAGGGAAATTATTATTATTTTTATTATTATTATTATTATTGTTGTTGTTGTTGTTATTATAAGGGAAATTATTATTATTATTATTATTATTATTATTATTGTTGTTGTTGTTGTTGTTATTATAAGGGAAATTATTATTATTATTATTGTTGTTATTACAAGGGAAAATTATTATTATTATTATAATTATTATTATTATTGTTGTTGTTGTTGTTATTATAAGGGAAAATTATTATTATTATTATTATTATTATTATTATTATTGTTGTTGTTATTATAAGGGAAAATTATTATTATTATTATAATAATTATTATTATTATTGTTGTTGTTATTACAAGGGAAAATTATTATTATTATTACTATTATTAACAATAATATAATATAATAATATTTTTTCCTCATGCTGGTTATCATTTGCCTTCTATTCTCGTACAGCTCTTTAAGCTGCATTTTAAATGTCCTAAAGTCTTAATAATAAATGAATATGTTGTAATAATACTTGTCCTACACCACAGTGTTGTAAATGATGATGCTGCGTGAGAGTGAAGTGAAAGAAACGCACCAGACACAGTGATGGTCCAGACGCAGGACACACACACCACAGATCCTGCAGTGTCCGGCTCTTGGCGGTCTCAGCAGCTTGCAGAATTGACACCAGTTCCTCCTGCCGCTGCTGTTCTCCAGCACGCCGCCTGACCCGGCTCTGGACTCTGCGCCCGGCTCGGCAGGACCCGTCCGATTGGCGATCACCACCTGATGCCGTGAGACGCTGTCGTAGGCGGAGTCCGTGTCTGGTAGCGGGCTGTGATAAGTCACTGTGCTGTGCGTGTCAGCAGGACTGGGCCTGGCGTAGCCCGGCCCTTTCTTGGTTTTCACCAGGGCTACGAGGGTGAGCACGACGCCTAGCGTGACGGTCCCCAGCTGTGCGTTAGTGACGTCACCCCTTGGCACGACCTCTGTGACGAAGAGGTAGTACATGTAGAACAGGGAGAACAGCGCCAGGCTGAGGAAGAACAGCGTGCGTCCTTTCTTGCGGTGGGTGAAGTAGTAATACCAAAGCACCATGCCGGGTAGCGCCGTCAGGACTACGATGCCCAGCAGGTAATGCAGAGCGGCAACGTGCAAGAGGACGGGAAGTAGGATAAGAGGCGGGATCAAGGACAGGTCGACTTTTTTGGCTCCTGAAATCCAGGGCACTCGCAGGCGATCGTTCACCGTGTCTGTCACTCGAGACAGCGAGTCCGGGTTCTGGGGTTCTCTCTTCATCCATCTGTGAAACATCGGAGAGATTTCAGATACCAAACAACAGGACATTAACGAGACATTACTGCTCTACTCTGCCCCCTACTGGTGTAATAGTGTATTAAAGGTTCACAGACTGGTGGCCTGGAATATTTGCCCGGTCCGAGGCTGCGGGTGGTCCCCCTGACACCCTCCGAACCCTATCTAGCTTTGAATCCCATTACATGACAGCCCTCCGTCCCACGTGGCTCCACCCTCACCTGTCACAAGCCTCGTCCAGATCCTCACAGTCACAGCAGCACGCTGCCATGTGACTCCGCCCACCGTGTCGGTCCACATACTCACAGCAGCACAAAGGATCGTCCAGCTCCGGCGTCTTATTGGCTGGCCTCTTCATGACGGACGGCAGCTCAGAATGATGGATGAGCCTCAGAAGGTCATGGTTCACCTTTAGAGAAATGGAGAAAGAGGCAGAAATGACTCGAGGCCAGCAGCTTGTTTACACACTACAGTCTCATCCATTATACATCCTTTATTTATTCTACCGCCAAAATTTGCTTTAAGGGCTCGAGTTTCAGACTCGGGCGCCTCATTCAATCCTGAACAATGAAGCCACGCTATCACATGACCTCAGACATTGAATCAGGGGCCAAAAGAAAGCTGATGGGTTGATCCCAGCTGATAAGATCCTGACGCTGACCTTGTTTACCTGAGCAGGAGATTTAAACTTGCTTCAAATTAAAAGTCCCTGGTGGTGACCAGTCTACAGCTGGGGGATAAAGAGCCTCGGTGTTGCTTTAAATTACAGCACAGCGTGATTAAAAAAAACAGGTCTGGTTAGCCCTAAAGAGTCGTACGGGACATGGTGTCATTGTGACTAGTGGGCGGAGCTTAGAGCTTAAAGTTACACTTAAACTTAAAGCAAGCTATATATAAAGTACACCAAGTAACCATTTATATCATCAGTCAAATTTAGTATTATTATTATTTTTCCATCTGATTTTCGGTCACTATCTCCTCCTACATCTTTCGAGATATCGACACGGGACAAAGACTAGAACATCTGGAATGTTTAGGAGAAGTGTGCTTACATACAGATTTTGGAAATTTCCACCCGTTTCATCGCTAGGCTCGTTTTTCCGGGGAAAATATTGTCCAATCAGACGACTTGTTATTATTATTATTATTATTATTATTATTACTCCTTGAGCCGACCTGCCTATTCCCAGACGTGTCCACACCACCCCCAGCATCCGAGCTGGCCTGTAGACTGAACATGTCCCACCCCTCTAAAAGCCAAAAGTCACCACTATGTATGTGAGGTGGGGTTGGGTTGGGTGGGGTGGGGTGGGGTGGGAGAGCTGGTAGGAGAGCTGATACTCTAAATTGCCCTAGTTGTGAGTTAACCTGTGTGTGTGTGATACCCTGTGATGGATTGGCGCCCTGTCAGGGGGGCGTTCCCGCCTTGCACCCAGTGACTCCCGGTGGGCTCAGGACAAACGGCGACCCTGACGGACTGAGCGGATAAGAGACCGAATGACTGAACAACTGTTACAGCTTTAATTGAACTGAATAATTTAGTGATCCGTGTGGGTGAGTAAGGAGGTCAGTTCTGTAGAGGAAACTTGGACAACAGAAAGTCTGGACGGCGGCATGACAACACGGCTACAGAAGGACATGTGATATAATGTGTCTATATATATATGATGTTATATATCTACTATACAGTCAGGGTCAAGACTCGGGTATATTCCTGAAAAGCGCTAAAGTATGAAGATCCAAGTGGAGCACCGACTGACTCTAGTGTACAAGATCACAACAAGGCATAATCACGGAATACACTGGAACACAGCACGCGTTACATACATACACACATACATGTATATATATATATATATTTATATGTACATACACGCATACACGCATGCACACACATATATATACACACACACACACATATATATGTATACAAATAACCCATGAAAACAAACACACATACATACACACAGAGACACACACGCACATATATACACACACACATATACACACACACACACACACACACACACACACACACACACACAGACACATATATATATATATAGACACACACACACACACACACACACATATATGTAGACAAATAACCCATGAAAACAAACACACATACATACACACAAGTACACACACACACACACACACACACACACACATATTTGTATACGAATAAC
>JAOVVF010000026.1:4482011-4492594 GCA_028565595.1 Duopalatinus emarginatus
GATGGGTTAAATGCAGAGGTCACATTCCTTCTGTGTGCAAAACACAGTAAGGCAAAATAGTTCACTTTCATTTCACTTTTCTTTTTACTTTTTTTTATAGGTACTAACCACTGTATACTGGGACATACCCAGTAGACCGTTCTGTTCTGAAGATGATCCGCTCCAGTCGTCTAGACATCACAGTTTGTTAAAGTGACTCAGATACTTGTGCTTTGCTCATTTTTCCTGCTTCCAGCACATCAACTTCGAGAACTGACAGCTCACCTGCTGCTGAATGCACCCCGCCCCTTTGTCAGGGGTGTTGTAACAATCTAATCTGAGTGACTTTGACTTTGAAGTCACCAGATCTCAACGTTATTAAACACATTTGGGATTTTATGCAAGGTGCTGATGGTGGTACACCGGTATAATACTTGGAAGGTCCACCAGAAGGGCATGGACTTCACCAACTTGCGGAAATATTCTGTAGGTAATGAACACCAGAGTTCCCGCAGACCGGTCCACAATTCCGTTGTATTCCGAGGTGTTGGATTTCTGTGTTCCACAGAGCGTTGGATGGCCTCCCAGATGTGTTTGATTACGTTGAGGACTGGTGACTTAGGTGGGGAAATTTCCTGAAATTAAAAGGGAACACACATACTGTTTATGAAAGCTCTTATATATGTGAAACCTGTTCCTTTAAAGGCAGGACTACTTTTCCAGGTATATTCCGGGAGTTTCCGAGTGTGTGTTATCTGAGTAATCATGAGGCTCTGATTGTGATGGATCAAACTCCAAAAGAACAGATTTCTCATGTCAGTGTGTGTGTGTGTGTGTGTGTGTGTGTGTGTGTGTGTGTGTGTGCTGTGGAGATTTGGTGAGAGTGATATGTACACAAACCCCTAATTGTTTAACCCCCAGTTCACAGATAATAAAAATGACCTACTGTGGTAAAACCATGGATCTGGCAACATTGTTCAGTTCTAAGCACAGTTTAAAAGCTCACTCAGCTCTCTGTAGACCATCTAAAGTGGTGATTTATGACTAGATTCGTACTGATATATCGAAAAAGGTTTCTCCGATCTGGATCGAGTCTTAAAGTACAGCTGTTAAACTTTGATACTGCATTCGAAAATCAACACAGAATCGATATACATTCCCAAGTTCGCCCTCGGACAGCATATCTCAACAAACGAGTGCAATAAAGCACGCTATAAAGCAATAAAATCTATGCACAATGCACAGCACTGCTATAAATATACACCCAAACACACAACGTGGGCAAAGGTTTGTGTACCCGTTTTGCTCACCCATAAAGAGTTCCATTCTTCTGGGAAGGATTTCCACTAGATCAGGTACTGATTTCGGGTGAGGAGGAGGTCTGGGGTGTGGTCGGTGTTCCAGTTCCAGTTGAGGCACAGAGGGTGGGTCCAGGAAGATTTATTTCCCCATTTACAGCAGCTATATGAGCCGTTTTTCAAGCCATCTAAGACATCAGATACTGAAACAAGATGCTAGCTACCCGTGCTCTCATACTGTCTCTTCCACGTCAATATTGTGACACTAGCCAATCATGGGCTTCCATCAGTTCATGCATACAGAAGTGGGCGGAAGCTCAGAGTGTGTTACACTGCCCACCTGACAGCTGTTTGACAAGACCTGCTTTATGTGATAGCCTTCATCCTCCCTGGTTGGTAGCTGTTGCATGTTTTTTGGGGGGAAGGGGGGGGCGTTTAAAGCTCCTAATCCAGTTTTGACACATCATGTCTTTATTGAGCTTTGTGCAAAGAGGAATTGGTGTGCTAGAAGACGGTGGTGCATTAGTAGCTCGCAGCTCAGCCTCAAACATTTTTGAACGAGGGAATACGAAACTTGTTTATACAGCTTTGCAGCTTTATACAGGCTTGCGGTGAAGGAACCCACGTTAGGACCAGAGGGTCCCAGGTTTGAGCCCCACAACCGACAAGACTTGACTAAAGCGCCATTGAGCAAGGCACCTCTGACAACTCTGAAATGCTCTCCGGGCGCTGTGGGCGATGTCTGCTTACTGCCCTGTAGTGTGTTTGACTGCACGGATTGGTTAAATGCGGAGATGAATGCAACTGCAGTTGTCAGAACTCACTTTCACTTTCACTTTCACTTTCTGCATCTGTGCAGTGAAACACACACACACACACACACCAGTGAACTCTAGGGGGAAGTAAACACACTTGCCTGGAGCTGGAGGCAGCCCCAAACCATAGCGTCTGGGAAGCAGTTAGTGGAGTTAGGTGCCTTGCTCAAGTCGTGTCCTGCCCTGTGCGGAGATCGAACCCGAGACCTTCCGGTCATGGGTTCACTAAACTCTATAGCCATTCAGAGTGCGGATCATTTTTGACTCATGTGATTTTAGTACACATGTGTGTCATGATATATAACAAATAAGCTTGTGTTATCTGAAATAATGAGATTCCGCACTCCATATACACGAGAACGTGCGTTAAATCGCACAATCTGGCAACACGACTGATATCTGGCAGCTGGCCCTTTAAAGGCGAAGCCCTTTCACACACTGAGCGCTTGCTCTGTAGTACACACACTCCACAATACGCGGATGTTTGTAATGTGAAATGAGACATCATTCGGAGAGGGGCTGGTAATAAGACGGTATTAAAGTTATCGGAACCGGGCTGATGACACCGAGACGGACGGGTCTGCTTCACCGCCGACAGTCACTGAGGCCTGGGAAGGACAGAGAGAAACAGAGAGAGAGAGAGAGGAGAGAGAGAGAGAGTAGAGGAGACACCATCCTGCTCCATCCATCCATCCATCCATCTATCATCACCGCCCGTATTCGTGTTGACCGCGGCAGCTGGGTAAACTCACACACCCGTCCGCTTGTTCCTGCATTAATAATGGCGCACGGAAAAGCGGCGTGATCGGTTTACGCACCTGAATACGGACGGGGCAATAAAATAAAGAGGGGCAGAAATATCACAATTCGGACCTGTGGTCCTCTACCTTATAGCTTATTATTATTTATTTAAATTTTATAGGTTTTATATATATATATATAACAAATAAACACAACCAAGGCTCCAAAACAACAACACTGCAGCACAATACACACTTTATCATCTCTTTTTAAAATATTATAATTAACCATAACGCATCATATGTCCTCCTGGGTTAATTCAGGGGACAATGCGAGGACATTTCAGGGTCAGATTGGACTCTCTGTGTGCGTAAAACAAGGGATGGAAGAGTCTCCAATGAGGACGCGCATTCATCAGCACATTCTATAGAGAAGCGCGTGCGTGTATGTGTGTATATGTGTGTGTGTGTGTGTGTGAGGGTACATGAGGGAGGGGTGTTTAGTGGGTGTGGCCTGGTGGGCGTGGCGATGACATTTGTTTAATCTGCGAGCCGATTGAAATGAAGCGCTCTGATGGAGAGAGATTGAGAGACGCAGGGTGGAGCGCTTGTTATCATCCGCGCTCTCTCGGTGTGTGTGTGTGTGTGTGTGTGTGTCTTTGTCTCTGTTTGAGTCCCTCCCGCACTCACAGCAGTCTGTCCCCCTCCCTCCTACCTCCCTCTCTCCAGGACCCGCCTGCTCGTCCACCGGCTACCGCAGGGCAGAAGACGAGATGTCCGCCAGCACGTCGCACGCAGAGCCCGCGGACTTCTCGGCGAGGACCGTGTACCTCAACCGGGCACAGAGCACCAAGTTCTGCGACAACCATGTCAGGTGAGTCTTCATCCATCCGTACATTCATTTATTTCCTCATGTCTATCAGGAGCACATATACTTATAAACTTTTAAATTAGACATTAATATAATAAAAAGATCAATTAATCAGTGCATGTATGCATAATTCTGTATCACTTTCAAAAAATTAAAATAATTTTTTATTATTATAAATGTGCATGCTGTTTATATTAGAGATTTAAAATAACAAGCATGTATTTGTAGCTATATAGTTTTAAAATAGAAATAAAGTCAGAGTTTTATTATAAAAAAAAAAAAAACAGATGAATTTTGGGATATTTAAATATTATAAAAAGCAATGTAGAAAATAAATGCAGGCATTTTTTTTAAATAAAAATAAAGTATATAATACACAACTCCATAAATGAAAACTTTAACATTTTTGTGCATTTTTTAAGAAATAAAATGAAAAAAAATTTTTTTAGTGCTGTTTATTTATTATTATGTCTTTAAACATTTAACATTAGTTGTTTTATGTACTACATATTTTTATTTAATAAAAACAAAAAACAGTTGGACTTTTTGTATAACTTTTTGTTGTTAAAACAAAAAACAATACAGATTAAACAGATGTGTAGAATAAATGATGACACTGATTAAATAAACCAGTTTATAAATATGTATACTTGGATAAAGAAATTTTTGTTTAAATTATTTTTTCATATTTAAATTTATTTAATTACTGATATAATTAAATTATGTATATATTTTCTATTGTAATTAAATTGTATTTATTTATTATATTAATATATAATTTGTTTATTTCACATCATACACACTGGATTTTCAATGCATTTTATTGTCTTTACAATATAATTTGTCTATGTAAAGAGGTTATATTTAAAGAGTAATCTCGCAGTTTGACAGGAAGTGATGAGTTCGGTAATGTTTGTGATATATGTGCACTTTCATTGAGCCAAGCTTGCTAATTGAAGAACCGGCGGCTCCGTTTTTTTTTTTTTAATTTCCGTCTCTGATCAGAGACGACGATTCTTCTCCTCTCGTGAATGAGTCCAGACTGTTGCTGCTAGTGGTTGTGTTTTTTGATAAAAGTCCGGCACCAGAGCGACCTGTGGAGACGTGTCTGACATCATATACTAGTATCGTTAATTACGTCTAATTAAAAAATATCTTCTCCAGTTGGAAAAAAATCACCAAGGTTGGCATCACCTCTTCTCAGAAACCGTGAGAAGTCAAAACGTCAGTAAATAATCTCCATCATACTCGTCACTAGGACTCATGTGTGTGAGTGCTGTAATCTGGTTCTGCTCCTTCTGTCTCCTTCTATCTGGGGATCTATCTGAGCCAGTCCAGCAGATGTGTCTACACTTAAAGAGCAAGCTGAGTCTGTTTAATGTTTGTGTTAGTTATGCTCGATGTAAAGCTCTGTCCACGTTATGAATTTCCCCCATGGGATTTCCCACCATTTCCCCCCAGTATATCAGCTTGTAAAATCTGTAGCATCCTCAGCTTAATGGTGGCATGAACAAGATAAACGGCGCTCTTTACTGGATGCAGCAGTAGATTCATGTAACATATCACATGTTGCTGTTATTTCCGTATTTTAATTCCCTGAAGTAAAAAATGACTGCATGACATAGTGAAGGCAAGTGTTAGTAAATGGTCTCAGAACGCAGCGGCAATACTTCGCGTAGGCATGTTAGTATTATCTTCTTACGCTGGTACACCAGTTTAACACTTGGTAGGTCCTCCACAGGGCATGCAGAAATGAACACCAAACCTCCTGCAGAATGGTCTATAATTCTGTTGTATCCTATAGTGTGGGATTTCTGCTACCGTAGCGCATTGCATGGCATCCCAGACGTGTTCATTTTGTCGCCTGTCTGAGGGCAGCCATGGTTCGAGGTTATAGAACCCGTCTTGTTAGAAGGTCCCCGGACTGACACGACTCGGCTTGTGCCACCGATAGGGTTACTCACCGCACTGGGGGTGGACGTTCACTGGTTTGTGTATTTTATTACACGTGTGGGTAAAACGTGGAGGTCGGATTCCATCTGTGTGCAAGCTCAGTGGGTCAGTCACTTTCGCTTTCACTTTCGCTGCCTTTTTACGCTGTCTGAGACTCGCCACAGGTCCGCACTTCGCCCTTGAATTCATACACGGTGCCGCATTCATGCTCTATGGGAAAACTCGGAATCGGAAAACAAAGTGGGAATTACAGGTCGGAATTTCTGGACAGCGCTGATTTCAATATGTATCCAAGAGCAGGTTTATAGGAGTGAAAGTGAACTTGACCTCCACGTTTGACCTCGCATCCATGCAGTGAAACACACTAGTGAGAAACACACACACTAGGGGGCAGTGAGCACACATGCCCACATCTTATTCACAGCACCCGGGGAGCAGTCTGGGGTTAGGTGCCTTGCTCAAGTTGAGTTTGTCGGTTGTAGGGATCGAACCTGAGACCTTCCGAGACCTTAACAACGAGCCTACAGCTGATGAGGTTGACCACAGAGACACTGTGTAACTAATGTGTAACATCATCACAGCCCTTCGCTAACACCAGCCGCTGCATTATCTAGTAGATGAAACGGGAACGTGTCGGAATGACTGTGTCTCCGGAATTCTGGAATTGCGGTCACGTGAGACCGACGCGAAGGCATTAAATAACCGCGTTTACATATTTATTTCTTTTCAGTCATAAAAATCACTAATACAGCAAATACAGCAAGAAGTGGAGGGAGCTGTGGCCATCGATCATATGTCCTGAGTCATTTTCATATTAGCTTGCTATTTAGTCTGCTCTCACACACACACACACACACACACACACACTCAAACACACACACACACACAATATTGATTTGTCGGTTCCGCCTCTAGATTGGATTTTACTCTAAAAGGCTCTATTTTGGTTCCCAAACGAGATTAGAGTGTGTGTGTGTGAGAGGTCTGTTCTTAGCTTTGATTGGCCAATTCTATGGAAAGGGTTTTGGTGTGTGGTTTTGTGTGTGTGTGTGTGTGTGTGTGTCTCCCGCTTCCTGTTCCTCCTCCTGTCTGACACGTGATCATCCCGCTGATCCCTCCTCGCTGAGTGGAAATTGATCTCCGGTAGATTAAAGGCATGTTTATCCAAACCCCGGTCCACCTCCTGTTATCGTCCTCTTTACCGCCATGTTTTATTCACAGCCACGTTTCAGCTTCCCGACCCGCCAACCTTACCTGTCAATCACGGCGTCGCCATGGCAACGTGTCCACAAAAGACACTATTAGAAAGGGGTTTAGACACGACCGGCGTCACACATTCAGAGCCATAACAGCGCTATAGCTGATGCTATAGCTAGTGTCTCGTACTAGTGTGATTCTGTGTGTGTGTGTGTGTGTGTGTTTGCATGTGAGGATGGTATCGTATGAACATTAGCCTGCACTCTGATATCAGAGTTAGTCTGCTGTACTTCCAGGTCAGCCCCTGAGTGGGTGTTCGATGTCGTTGTGTCGGTTGGCGTGTGTTAGGCTGTGAACTCGCCGCTCGGGTTCGAGCGGTTAGAACGATGTGCTCGTGTTCACGCCGAGGAGAAATAAACACGCGTGTACAAAACCTGTCGAAAGTTCAACCCCATCAGAATGAACACAGGACATGAGCCGGTGTAACTCGTCAGAAACACAGTGTCAGTGTGTGGAGATGTACCAGGGGTCCCGTGGAATGTCAGATACACAAACCTCATACCATTACGGCGCCACCACCAATCTGTACCAGTGGGGGTTTTTTTTCATATGGTTTAGGTTCTATTATGGGTCAGTCACTTTCACTTTCACTTTCACTGTCTTTTTACGCTGTCTGAGACTCACCACAGGTCCGCACTTTGCCCTTGAATGAGTATCAGAGGGCTCACACGACGCCTTTTCTAACGTGGCCCGGTGCCGCATTCATGCTCGGAATCGGAAACAAAACTCGGAATCGGAAAACAAAATGGGAAGTCGGAATTTCTAGACAGCGCCAAGAGCAGGTTTATAGGAGTGAAAGTGATACGTTCTATTATTAGGTTCTATTACACGTCGACCAGCCATAACATTAACACCGCCTGCAAAAAAAGACCTCTGGTCTCCCGAGACATGGACTCCACAAGACGTCTGAAGGTGTTCTGGCATCATCATTAACAGATCCTTTTGTGGATCTTCTGTGGGATCTGATCAAACAGTCACCAAACGGTCAGCTCCCACACACATCACTGTCAGTAAGTCTTGGGTGTCCATGAGTGTCTCTGTTTGTTTTTACCAGTGGACCACGTTTTGTAGGTACCCACCGGTGTATTCGGGGACACGTCCCACAAGACTTATTATTGACTTTTATTGCCCTTGTCTCAGGTGCTCAGGTCCTGACACTTGCCCATTTTTCCTGCTGTCAACACGTCAACTTTGAGAACTGGCTGTTTACTTGTTGTTGTAATATATCTAACCGCTTGGCATTAGATAATCAGTGTTATTGACCTGTCAGTGCCTGTTTTGGCCGATCGGTGTACAGTTTAGTGTCTTTTGCCTTTCAGTAATACAGGAGACGCCTGAAAACGACACCTTACAGCAGTCGGATTATACTGAAATAAAAGCCGAGTAGGATGTGAAAGAAATCTGCCCGGTTTTATCTATTTGACCTGTGATTTAAAGTCTGAGGAGAGTAAAAGACACATTATCATGTCCGCTGTTAGTATGGACACACCTCCTGTCCTGGACAGAGTGGCCTGCCGGGTCACATGACTTTCCTCACTTTTAACCAGCCTTGAGCTGGAGTAAAGATCTCTGTGATATATTTAGTGCCTTTAACTGTAATGACTGTAAGCCTATTTAAAACCCCACTCAGCGGCGGTCAATAGGTGTGAAAGGTTGCCAAGGTCCAGGCTTGTATTTTTGGGCTCTTTCTCTAAATTTGGACAGAACGGTGGTGTCAGGCTGTTTTATTTTGGGTGGATGGAGGCTACAAAAACACGAGCCGAGGCTTTTTAGACTGACCCAAACCGGGACTGAAGTGGAATCGATCCTCAATCGAGCGCACGGTGCCACGGCGATGAGCAGCAGAGCTATATTTAGATCTGCTCTGCTTTTAAGATGCGCACAACGAGGCCGCGTTTAATGGCTTTTTTTTTTTTTTTTTTTTTTTCTGCAACCGGCAACGACTGTAAAGTAGCACTTTAGGCGTTTATTGACTGCCGTTGCATTTTGTGGAACATCACCCACGCGGGCGGTTTCGTAAAAAAACACGCCCGCGAGGTGTTCGGCTCGGCTTTAAGAAGCAGGTCCAAAACAGTTAGAGTATGATTTGTGAAATGCGGAGTGGTGAGATGATGAGATCGATGTTTACAGGATCTCTCTGTTCTTCTTCTGCAGCACGACCAAGTACGGCGTCTTTACCTTCCTGCCTCGCTTCCTGTATGAACAGATCCGGCGAGCTGCCAATGCCTTCTTCCTCTTTATCGCCCTAATGCAGGTACAACTCAACACACACACACACACACACACACACAGGCACCTGAGCCAAAGACGAAGTAGTAGAATCAGAAGTCTTACGCAAGGATAAAAGATGATGTTATATAATATATGCGAATAATTAGATAATCAATGACATGGTGTTAATGAAGCAGAATGAATGTTTAACCCTGGATTATTATTATTATTATTATTATTATTTTTATTATTATTATTATTATTATCGGTCGCTATCTCCTCCTACAGTTTTTGAGACATCGACACGGGACAAAGACTAGAATGTGCAGAATGTTCAGGAGAAGTGTGCTTACATACAGATTTTGGAAATTTTCATCCGTTCTATAACCTCTACGCTCATTTTTCCCGGGAAAATATCGGCCAATCAGGCGCCGCGTCATCTCTGCCTTACCTGCATGATTTCTACTTTCCCCACAGTTCTACCTTACCCACATGCACCTACTTCCCCCATGTGATCTCCGCCTGATCTGATCTCAACCTTATCTGTTCATTTCTACCTTAACCATGTGATGTCTATTCCTCCCCCACATGATTCCGACTTCCCCACATGACTGATTTTCACTCCCCCCCCCCCACATGATTTGAACACACCTGTTTTGCTAATATGATTAGCATGATTTCCACTTTTTCCCTACAATTTCTACTATACTGTCATGATTTTCACTTTCCACACACATTTTCTGACTTCTGCCACATGATTTTGACTCCCTCTTCCCCCCTTTGGTTTCCGCCCACCCCGCCACATGATTTCACGTACCCACCTGATTTTAACTTTCCTCACGTTATTGTTATCCCTCACATGAAATCTACTTTCCCCCCCCACATGATTTCTACCTTACCCATGTGATGTCTATTTCCCCCCCCCCACATGATTCCTACTCCCCCACATGATATTAACTCCTCCACACACCTGTTTTGCTAATTTGATTAGCGTGATTTATACTTTTACTCTACAATTTCTAGTTCTCCCCATTCTACCGTACCGTCATGATTTTCACTTTCCACACACAATTTCTGACTTTCCCACATGATTTCTAGCCCCCCCAACACCCCCCCCCCCACACACACACATCATTTTTACTTTCTCCATGCGATTTTTCTACCGTACCCACCTGATTTCTACTTTCCTTACGTTATTGTTATCCCTCACATGAAATCTACTTTCCCCACATGATTTCCACATGATTTCTACCTTACCCATGTGATGTCTGTTTTTCCCCCCCATATGATTTTAACTCCTCCACACACCTGTTTTGCTAATGTGATTAGCGTGATTTCTACTTTTTCTACACAATTTCACAATTTTCCTCTATTCTAACATACCATCATGATTTTCACTTTACACACACAATTTTGGACTTTCCTCACATGATTTCTAACCCCCTACCCCCTAACCCCC
>JAOVVF010000026.1:4545223-4559172 GCA_028565595.1 Duopalatinus emarginatus
ACTGGCTGCCCAGACCGGGAATCAAACCCAGGTCTCTCACATGGGAACCCAATGATGTTACCACTGTACCACACCAAACATCTCATCACCTCCTTGTTCTGACTGATCAGATGTATGTTTTTGTGGGCGTGGCTTTTCCAAATTCATGTCAAAACCCAATGTTACCCAATGTTATGGTAGAATTTTGGTATCCTTTGGACAGCCCAAGTAAAGCAACAGTCTGTTACAGCTGATAGACAAGATACTGTAAAACATTAGGTATTGTTTAACATGAACACAACTCTATGCTAACACTATGCGAATATTACATAAGTACCACAACTGACACTTTAAGTGTTAAGTAATTAACATGGCTGTAAAAAAAAGTTGTCCTAGCGAAATGTCCCACATGATGTCAATGCGGCATAAAGAGGACAGTCCTAGATAGCAAATGAGTCAGATCTGGCCCACACTTAACACTCATGGCCGACATATTGTAGTGAAATGACGACGATGACTTCGGGTACCAGATCTCAACAGCAAAAATACGGCAGGCTACAGCAAATGGTAATCGTTTTACGCGGTGGGCCGCATGTGGCCCAAAGTCTGCATACCATAACAAACTTTAAATGTGGCTGCTAAACTTTAGCCGGTTTTGGCCCAAAGTACACTAACCATTGCCAGAACTGGTCCATAAGTGCCTAAACTGGGCCATATTTAGCCCAGCATCGTCTGCTATCTGGAGCTAGCTTTAGCTAGTCAAATCCGCTGACTAAACTGTTGCGCTAAAAGAGTTCTTCTACCTTTACAACAGGATGTACGCGGCAGTGCGGCTGTATGAAGTCTTCATTGTTATGTAAAACCAAGGCAAGACAGGCTAATGTTAGCTAGTTAGCTAGCTACTGACGTAGGAATTTCGTCACAGGTTATGTTGTAGATAAGCCCAGCATCCAGTTGCTGAGGTAAAGCTATTTAACAGAGAACAAAATAAAAGAACAAACAAACTGAGATCATCTGTCTTTTCTTGCTAACATGATTTCCTTATTATATTAGCGTAATGTGCTAACTGTGCTAACTATCACCATTTTAGGCTTGTTTTTTTTATTTTTTTTTATTAGAGCCTTATGTAAGATTAGTGTTCATGACTGACTTTCAGTGTTTTAACGTCACTAAAAACACAAACCGCTCTTAGCTAACGCTAGCGTGAGTATAAACCAGTTAGCAGACGAAGTGGGTTTTGTTTTGCTTGGTCGTCTGACAGAACAGCGATCATTACCGGCCCTGAGAAAACTCCTAAGTGTGTGAGCACATGTGTGTGTACGGAGCTGACAGACGCAAAGCCATAGCCCAGGTTGACCTCCTCTGAGTTCGTATACACACACCACACACACACGCACACCACACACACATACAGAGGACACTCCCTCCATCCCTTCCACCCACCATCATGGCCTTTCTGCCAAAGAATACAAGGATGGCACTGAGGCAGAACCCTCACTCAGTGTGGAGCTTCCTAAACACACTCAACTCCTCACACACACACACACACTTCTCTCTTCTTCAACCCTTTAGGGATCAGCACCATCTTCGTTTCTTTGCCCCTCACTTACCCCCCCCCCCCTCTCTCTCTCTTGGCTTCAGGGGTCGTGTCTGGCTTCTCAGAACTTCCGCACGGCGTGTTTTCTGTTGAATAATCTGGCCTCGTGTCTCTATGTGTTTTTCTCTTTGGAAACCTTGTCTTTCTTATTTTCTTCTGTGCTCGTACCCTGAAGTATGTTCTGCCTGTGAGCGGACACAGGATGTGATTTGTTTTCCTAATATTATGCAAATTGCTTGTCTGGTTCTATACTTTTATATCTCAGAGCATGAAATGAATGAAATCTTAATTCCACAAGTGGACAGAAGACGTCTAGCGTGATGTTCAGCCATGCCATCTGGATATCCACCCACGGCTTAGTGGTATTTATAGGTGCAGGATCTCGGGACCTCTCCACCACATCCCATAAATTCTCATTTGGGCTCATATCAGGTGAACATGCAGGTCACATCATTCATCAAAATTCTCCTCAAACCAATTCTCAACATCTCGATTATCCCTTCATTGTGAAGGTACATGAAGTCCATGACGGGCTGCAAATGGTCACCAAGAAGTGAAACGTATCAACGGCATGTTTAGGTGGACCAGGCCATGAAGACACACCCCACACCCTGTATGAAACTACCACCGGCCTGTTACCACCAGTCTGCATAGTGCCTTGTTGACAACTTGGATCTATGAATTAATAGGGTCTGCACCAGAACCCTACTATCAGCCCGAAACAATTGAAACCGTGACTCATCGGACCACATGTTGTTGCTAGTCCTGTAGGGTCCAGTTAGCGACCTATTAAAGTTAAGGAATGCTGTACTGACCTGTGGGATATACGTGTGGGTCCTCCTGCTTGCTTGTCCACTCGCACAGACAATTTTAGCCAGATGCCATCAGTCACGAATCCCATTCATCTAGCACCAACTATCATGCCTTATTTGCACTTATGTTGCCTTGCCATGAGCATGCTGGCCAGTGTTTAACCTCACTCACAACGTATACAGGTGTGGGTGTTCCTAAACCGTCCCTTGAGGTAATAATCAGTTTACATACTGACTTTTTTCGGTTTATTTAATAGGCTGCAGATCAAAAAGTCTGTATGCTGTGGAGTTGGACTTGTTTCAGCTTTTCTCATGTGTGCTGTTCTGTGTTGTGGTTAAACTTGTAGGAAGAACTTCTATAATCCATGGATAGTTCTATAGCTCTGGTCTGTGAGTGTTCTGGTGTGAGCTGGTGATCTTATAGATCCTTTGTCGTACTGATGTGATTGATCAGTAGATCAATATTTGTTGGTTTTCTAGATCTTTCTAGTTTCTAGTCAGATAATGGACAAGAAATCGGTGATATTTGGAGCATAGCTTTTAATCTTGATGTAATCTCTGCTTTAAACTTCCAGGTTGTCCAAAGAACACACTGTATGTACTGTACATCTGTGTGCTGAGAAGGTGGGTTTGTCTCACTGTGTGTGTGTGTGTACAGAGCGTGAAATTAAGAGAGCAGGCCACCCAGTTGACCTCCAAATACTCGGCTGAATTTTAAGCGTCTCAACATGTGTTCTCGAGTTATAATGATCCTGCTGATGAAACGTTATCTAAATATGAATGCTCATATGGAAATTCTGTATGTGAGTGTGTGCGTGTGTGTGCGTCTAAAACCATGTCCCATTGTCCTGTCCCCGTTGGCTTAGTGCTGGGAAGCACACGCCCAGCCTCTGGATCAGACCCAGCTCCGTCCTGCTTCAGCGCCTCCAAAAACGGGGAATCCATTCCTCCGCTGATCCGTTCCACCTCAGCAGGGGCCACACAGATCTATTTCAGCTCCGTCCAAGATCTCCTCAAACGTCCTCTTTGCTTTCCTCCCACTCTTAGGATTGCTTTGGAGCATGCCAAAAATATACGCCTTACTCTTTCTGAAATTATTATTATTATTATTATTATTATTATTATTATTATTGAGTAACGAATCGAATGAGTAAATGCCAAAATGCACCCGCGGCGATGT
Source organism: Duopalatinus emarginatus (assembly GCA_028565595.1). Lineage (NCBI taxonomy): Eukaryota > Metazoa > Chordata > Actinopteri > Siluriformes > Pimelodidae > Duopalatinus > Duopalatinus emarginatus. The sequence goes on from JAOVVF010000026.1 coordinate 4,548,792, forward strand.
TTTTACACGCCTGGCTTTTGATTTTATTTTTTGCGCAGGTGGTAACAGCGTCTGTACTTCAGAACACGAAGACTGTGCCTAATGTTTAATATTTTATTCCCGTTACTCATATAGAATTACAGGCAGACCATAAAACCGGAGAAATTTCACTTCAGATTTCGAATTAAACGTCCAAAGGGTGCAGTTAGCTTAATTAGCTAAACCTACGTGTTCCAAAAATCTTTAGTTCAGACATTAGAAAAACGAAAACTGTGCCAATTTGTCAAAAATATCAACATTTACCTCAGATGTGTTGACAAATGACTGCTACCAGACTCCCTACCGCTACTATTACAAGAAATCCAATTAGCATAAATCTTAGCTTAACCTAGCAATAAACTAACGTTTGAAAAAATGTTCAGTCACAACTTGTGTCACGTTTACGGTGGTTTATATGTATGTGTGTAGTTTGTTCATTAGTTTTAAAAACCTTACGAAAGTCAATTAGCTTAACTAGCTAAACCTGTGCACCCAAAAACGCCGCCGCTAGTAAAGGCTTAGCCTATTTTTCTTTTGTTTTGCGCAGTTATACTTTTAAATTAAAAAGGGAAAAATAATTTAGATATAAAAAATCAAACAAGTGTGTGCTAGTAATGTTTGCATATTTGCACATAATTTTTTGCACCTGTTGCTAAAGAAACAAATACCAGACATATGTATGCAAAGTAAAGTGAAGTGAAAGTGAAGTAACTGACCTAGAACAAAAGAATTCGACCTCTGCATTTAACCCATCCATGCAGAGAAACACATTAGGAGGCAGTGAACACACTTGCCCAGGGTGTGGGGGGCATCCACCTGGTACCTGGGGAGTGGTTGAGTGCATTGCTCAAGGGCACTTCAGTCGTGTCTGGTTGGTTTTGGGCATCATACCAGTGACCTTCTGGTCACAAGGCTGGTTTCTGAACCACAAGCCAACAGTGACGAGGTGTCTTAGGAGTGTGTAGGACTGTACAGAGAAGGCATTTAGCTTTCTAACTATATATACAGACTCGCTGAAAACCGATCTTGGGACAGCTTGAGACTGTTGGGTATAATATAGCTAGAGCCGTGACTTATGGACACTTCTACATTTAGAAATGGAGGACATGCTGCTGACAGAGCGAGTGAAAAACAACTTACAGACACCCAACACACTCGACAGTATTTATTATCATTAACGAATGAAAAGAAAACCGCTCTCACAGCGAGAGCCCGGAAGACATACAGGTCAAAATAAACGCTTTTTCACTTGCATGTGTTATTGAACGCAGCACAGACATGGAACAGACTGCCCATGAACTCCTCTGTAGTGAAGGTTATAGATGGATTTCTCAGAGTGGTTTGTTTTCTCTTCCACAGGAACACGTGGAGAGTCCGGACCTCATCTTAGGCTAGTTTAGTTCACGCTGACTCGAACCTTGAGCCTGAAATTCCGCCTAATACAAAATGACAAAAATATAGCGTGATGTTAATTTCTGAAAAAAATGATTTATTAGAAATATCTCGACACTGGTATGGAGGAGGTGTTGGGTGAGGTATGGTGGACTGCTCTGAACTTGTGTGTAATAGAAGTCTAAGGGCAGTTTCTGAATTTTGTCAAGAGAAAAAAAAAAAAAAATCGTAGAACATGTTAGGAAATCTTTAATCATGGAGTCAGGTACGAGTTGTCCTTTTAAGTAATGGATGTTGAAGATGTTGTAGATGTTGACACATACCACAAAGCCTCCAGGAAAAGTGTGAGTAACGCTGTTGTTACTCCAGTGCTGGAAAGCTTTGGTAAGACTTCCAAAGGTTCTCACATCCATTTCATCCCACCACCTTTTATCAGTTCACATTTTGCACAACTGCCCTTGGACGACCATTGTTTGTTTTCATTCTTGTGTCACGTCAAGGGAAACGTCCCGAGTAGAAATTCTTAGCCGTTGAAATCCCACGTTACATATATTTTAGATAGGCTGTAAAAATGCTCGAGTATCCCTTTAATACAGGCACTGAAAGCTCTGTCTAAAGCTCTGGTGGAGGTTTTTGGCAGACCGTCTAGCTTCGTCTCCAAGAATCCAGATCCAAATGAAATACGCCGGACCCTTTTGGTGCCGCTCCAGGGCACCTTATGCTAACAGACCGAGAGAGAAAGTGGCGCACACACTCTCACACACACACACACACACACACACACACATGCCTCATTCACAAGGGCAACTAGTGAAGGGGTAACGGTTGGCAGAGAGCTTTACTGCATAATAAAGTCGGCTGCCTTCTGAAGACCCCTGATCTCAGCTACACCGAGGCACCGAGTGAATCAAACCATTTCACACACACACACACACACCTTCTTTTGAAATGCATGTACTGTACTTTTTCATATGTATCCTGGAACAGGGACAGTGCGTTTAGTGTGTTTTCCACAGAGCGAGCACGAAAAGCACACGAGAATGTGTGTGTGTTTTCCGTTTAGAGAATTGACCCGGGGGGTGGAGCGTCACAGTCTGTGTCTCGTGCTCACTTCATTAGAGTTTAAACGTCCAACAGGGAACCTGGACTGCTTTTCACATCACGCCACCTGTGATTCTCATTACATGCTACACACACACACACAATTACATACACTTACACCTCCTAGGAAACATGCGGTGACTACATGAACACACTCAGCATGCCTGTACACACACGCACGCGTGCTATGACGCGAACGTTCACGGGCTCACGCGTTTACAGTGCCGACGTTATGACACATAGATGACGTCATGTGCGGTGTAAAGAGCGTCTGGCTGCCATACTGATTTTTTTCCTATAAAACTAACAGCTCTCTGTAGAGGCAGTGTAAACATATGACTTGTTCGAATGAAACTTGTGAACTTGGGCTTTTTCAAAACGATTAAAGTCATAAAAACGTTCTCGCCAGGTCCCTGGAAGCTAGCGGAAACCTGGAGGCTAACGATTTAACTAGCATTCGCCCGTTAAGTCTTTATAGCAGACATTGTGAAAGAACAACGACTTCAGAAACGAAAGAAAACGGCTAAGAATAGCAACATTTACTTCAGGCGTGTTGATATTTTGCTATAAAAATACAGTTAATACAGCTAATATTGCAATAATTAGAATTAGAATTAGCATTAGCATTAGCATTAGTGTAACTTGAACATCTACTGGGCTCGTATACCGAGCCAAACTGGGAAACACAATTTCACCACAACTTTCAGTACAATTGTGTACATTTTTTTCAATTTCAAATATTTATTTATTTAGTCAAGTTTAGCTAATTAGGTAAATTAACAGTGCAGGACAAGGCAGATTTGGCAACTTTGTTTTTTTTTGTTTTTTTATTTAAATTCTCAAACCAAAAAAATAATACATTATATTAGGATTAATCATGTGTTCTCTCAATTATTAAAAAAAAAAAAAAAAGAAAAAAAAAAGCACGTCTTAAAAAAAAATTTAAAATTATTAAACATTAAGGCACGGGGTAGACGGGACACTTTCTTCAAGGGAACAGGCGCCGCTGGTGTAGTGGCTTCAGTAGTCGCCTTATAAACAGGATCTAATGTATATATCTATACGGCAGGAACCCGGCCATATTTTGGCACTCCCAGTCCTCACAGAAAAAAAAAACAGATTTTAAAAAAATGGGACATGTGACCTAAGGAGACAGGATTTGCACAGGGTCCACTTTCTCCATGATGCGTGCTAATGATATGAGCGCACAGAGCGTATAGCTGTTTTCTCAGCACACACACATACACACTGTCTGCAGCGCACATGACCCACACAACACCGCTCCCGGCCCTGGACTGACCTAGGATTCCTCGTGACTTTATTTCTGCTCCTCCGTCGCATGACACGCGCATACAAAGACGGTCTCATATAGTCACAGACGGCTGCTTCTGCTCTCCACTCACGCTCGTCACGCTGGTCATGCTCGTCAGACTAGTGGGTGGAGGAAATGGAGACTGCAGGGGCCTGTAGGCACCCTGTGTAGGGTCCAGGAAGGCCGGGGTAGGTGAGACTGGATGGGCGTAACCGATGTATTGAGGATGCAGGAACTGGCCTTGGTGGGGCATGATTTGCGTCGCTTGTTGACAGTTCAAGACTGAGAAGTTGGTGGGCATGTTGACGTAGACGCTGGCGTCTGGCGGGAGGCAGCACGAGGCCTGGGTGCGCAGAATAGGGGCGGGAACAGGGCCAGGAATTGTGCGAGCGACGGCAGGCGGGGCCGATGAACTGGACGAGGTGGCTGTGCTTGACTGACGAGAAGAGGAGCCCCTTGATGTCATCATAGGGATGGACTCCAGGAGACGCCCACCCCCGGAGACGGGTTCCTGTTTGGGTCGGAGGCAACGACAGCAGCACACAGCGACCACCGATCCGAGCAAGACGAACGCCACGAAGACCGAGCCCACGATCAGGAAGGGCACGTAGATGGGGACTGCGGAGAAAGGGAAGCAGAGAAAAAGCGAAGACGGTTACTTTGTGTAAAACATGAATCACAAAATGTGAAGACACAATCCAACCTTGAAAACCTTAACGTTTTAGAGCAGCTGCCAAATAAACAGGTACATTTATGTGAAATATGGCAATGCCTTATTGAACAGTAAATGTCATATGGATGGTTTCATTGCTCCAGTGGCTTGCTCATTGTGCAACTTTCCCTTCATCATCACCGTGGAAACTCTCCTGAAATCTAATCTAGCATCAGAGTTGCCGTCACAACCACAAAAGCAACAGATATTTCCCGGGTGGGGAAAAAGAGATCACCAGTCCCTGGCTGCTCCGTGTTACAACACGAGGCGTGTAAAACACCTTTCATGTGCAGCTGTATGTCAAAGCGATAGGATACACGGCTCACGGATCCACATGAGAGGCCGAGTGAAGAGTCATGGCACTGACGTGTCCCCAGGGGTCCGCCGGCGTTGCTCGTTAGCGGTTTTGTACATTGTTTTGATCAGCTCTAATCTACCGCGTGCAGCTGCGACCTTTCTGACCTTGCTGTCATGGTGTATTTGTGCTAGTGAAAGTCTTGGTTGTGCCTGTGTCGGTGCGTGGGATTAGTCTGCGTATCATCTATCGTAACCATGTAAACAGGCTTTTCGTTGGACTGCGTTAGACGGATCATCTTTAACCAAGCCCTTATTGCGACAGAGGCATGTGTCGTAAGAAAAAATTTTCAAAAGGGTGTGTACGGGATATGTTTGGCTCTACGGTTTATATATCATATCTACACGCCCGCCAGTGCATATATATAAAGCGACAGACATCTATAGAAGTTTCATAATGGTACGCGGGTTGTTTATCTGACCCCTGGTACATCTACAAATGAGAACTCTGTATGTGGCTTCTTACAGACGAGTTACACCTGTTAATGTGCTGTGAAAGTAAAGTGAAAGTGAACTGTTTGCCTATTAAGGAATGTGACCCATCCGTGCAGTGAAACACACACACACTAGTGAACACTAGGGGGCAGTGAACACACTTGCCCGGAGTATGGGGTATCACCTGGGGAGCAGTTGAGGGATAAGGTGCCTTGCTCAAGGGCACTTCAGTCATGTCTAGTCCATTGCGGGGATTGCAGACTGGTTCCAAAAGCACAAGGCCAAGGCTGCCCCCATCCTGTACTCATTCTGACCCATTCTGGGTTTCCAACAGGACAATGCCTAGAGACACCAAATTATGATTAGAGGAACACTCGCCTGAGTTCCTCGTATGGGGTTTTGCCATTCACTCCTAAATCACCAGATCTCAGAACTGCCTACGGAATATTTCTGCATGCCTGTGGGGGATCCACCACTAGACACCATTCAACTGGTGTACCAGTTTTTCCAGCCCTTCAGTGTAAAGATTGAATTTCCCAAGCTACACTATGCGTTTGCTCCTTCTGACCTTCTCGGATCTCTTTAAAAGATGCCTTCTTTTAACATAAGGGCACACCTGTTGCATTTTTGTTCAGCTTGGAGCAGCAGTCGCAGAGCCAGACATCATATGTCAGAGCCCATGGTCTCAGACTTGCAGCTGTCTTCTGTTTGATCGGGTGATTCCCCTCCACCACTGAACTACGGGCTGACTAGTTCAGGTTTCTCCGAGTCGCCTGGATTAAGCTCAGAGCAGAAATGCAGTCGACGGGAGATTTGTCGGGTTCTTGGAAACGCTTATAAGAAAACGAAGCTGTGGATTTATGCAGAAAATCCCCTTGGTGTTGCATAAACACATCGAGTAGCAGGAGCAGAAGTGCAACTGGATGCACAGCGCATAGTTTGAAATGTTAATTGTGGGGTTTTAGCGGTGTATAGCATTTCTTCTGCTTATATCAGACTTCCTTAATCTCTGCTTTCAAGGACGTAAAGGTGAACCGGCTGGTTTTGGTTGACAGGCTGTAGAAAGGGGACAAAATCGTCTTCTAGTAACAAAGAGCTCTATGCTAGAACGTCACTGTTGATAGGATTTCTCCAGGCTGCACTTTAAAAAAAAACACCCGAAGCGAAGCCGCCAGACGTCCATTTCACGCTCGGAAAGTGTTTCTTTGTGCCTCGGAGGCTTTAGACATGATCCATTGTTTATGAACATGCTAGGCGAGCAGTGCTGTCGCTATGGAGATCCGCTCAAGTCCGAACTGGATTCTCTAGCAGTGCAGCACGCGAGCCGGGTGAACTCTGCTATTAATAACCACAAGGGACAATTTGCCATTTGTGTATGTGAACTGACTGGGTTTTCTTTCTAGGGTTGCAGTGCTGCCAGTCCAGATTTTACATTTCCTCCCAAGTGGGCTGTTAATGAAAGTGTTGGACGGGACAGAATGGTAGAAACACAACGGTGTCACACCAGGGTGTGTGCTCTTATAGGAAAATAATCAACGGTAGGTCGATGTAAAGTGGTTTGACTTGAAGTTGAGTTACCGTCATTCCAAAGTGGATTAGTTCCCTATAACGGAATGTCCCGAATAGGTTTATTGCTCTTCTAACACATCATCATGTCTGTTTTTAATTTACTAATAAACAAATTAGACATTTCCAACAGTTTATAGTTACATTTAATGTTGTGGAATGTCTGCCAGACAAGTCAGTTCCTGTGATTACTTACATTACAGCAGCTACTAACATTGTTCCCTCACCCTCCTCTCTTTTTCTCTCATTTCTCTCTTATATTTATTTACTTAGACAAAAAACCCAGATCTTGTCATCTTCCTAAAAAACAGGAAAGTGCAAGTTCTGTCCAGACGCCTCACTTATGGAAGAAATCCATTAGCAGTGAGGCAGGATGTATGAGATAATATACGCCAAAGTGCCGGAAAAAATGGTACAGACAAGCCTATGATCTGGTAGTGGCTCCATAATGGTGTGGGGTTTGTTTATCAGGCATTCCATGGGAGCCCTGGTACATCTACAGACGTCTATGACAGATAAACACTGTGTGTGTCTCCTTCCAGTTCATGTCCTGCATTCATTCGAATGGGTTTGGCCTCTTCCAATAGGACAATGCACCACCAAACTCGTCTAGAGACACCAAATTATAGCTGGAGATCTCAAAGTTATTGAACACATCAAAAGTGGGACACAGAAATCCTGCAGAATTGTGAACCGTTCTGCCGTAATTATTCATGGTGCTACAGAATATTGGAGCCCACGGCCCATGGGAGACCTACCAGGTGTCTGGCACTTCAGTGTACGTATATTCATTTGACTAAATCACAAATACCGAGTTACAGTTCAGGAACGGATTTTTGTTTTCAGACCCATGATTACGTTGGAACAATGCAGCCAAGGTGCAAACAGATTCACCGGCGCCTCTCACAGTCGAACCCTATTGTACTGTTAAAAAAAGGATGCAGTATGATGGATCGAGAGCTCCCTTTTTAATTTTCTATCCCGAGATGCCATGAAACCAAACACCTGACTTCCTTTTCATAGAAGAAAGCTTTGGAAACCCTGAGGGCCTCCAACCCTTTACACAACTCTCACACAGGATACGTTACTCCCTCAACCAGGCCTTAGTTTGGTTTGCACTAAACCTCGTGGAGTTAGAGGCAATCAGGGGCTGTGCGAGACTTGATTAAGCAGTGCTGCTGTGACTCTGGCCAGACAAAGGACGCGCTGTGTGTGGATATCAACCAGAATAAGGCAGTGATCCGTAATTATGGGCCATTTGCCAAGGAGTCAGTTTTAAAGTGAATCGATTTGAGTTGAATGAATTTAAAACATGGACAAATTGGCACTTTTTTCATTTTCCCCCTTGAATATTGACTTGAAGAAGGTTAAATATGATATTAATATTATTCTAGCACACAAATACACCCTTATTTGTTAGCCCTTACATTTCTTCTTATCACTGAACACCAGGTTGTTTCAAATAAATTGACCAGAAGGAATAAAATAATAAACAATATATATAACTGAAAGTGTTCCCAGTGGAGAGTTGGGTACGTAATAGGATTCACTTGAACTGATTCCCCCTTTTACAGACACTGATTCTGTAAAAGTTTTCATTATAGAGGAGCTTGCAAACTATCTATCCAAATATGGAATTAAATATAAGCAAGAAAACAGACCAGGTTTCTGTCTGATCCTTCATCACTTTACTTTTACATATATGAATAATTTAGATATTTTATTACATGAACAAACAGTGTGGCAGGGGTGTGGTTATGTGGGTGGCTTGAAATAAGTCTTGCCACCCCATTACCACCCCAGTTTACATTTCTGACAGGGCTGTCAGGGGCATTAATCATGCAGAATTAATGAACCATCTCTATATATATATATAGCACATTTGACTCTTTGCACATCTGTGCGCATTTTCACCACATCCACTGATCTGAAATGAGATCCAATTTTTTTTTTTAAGACAGAATTGTAATTTTTAGTCTTTGCTTGAATAGATGAGGGCTGAATGATTTATGTATATTGCACTTTTTGTAGGAAAAACCCAAGAATCAACATTTGCGCACAGCAGCTTATTGCGCGCCTTTACGCATCAGAAACGCGGGCGCTCCTGTTTACCTGCTCCGGAGTTTTTGCCCTCGTCGTGGCCCGCACCCGGCTCGTCTCTGACCCGCTTGTCGTTGTCACAGGTGCCCTGATCGAGCCTGGCCTCGGTGCTGGAGCAGCAGTACCGCAGCTCGCACTTGCCGCAGCAGATGATCGCCTCTGCGCCGTCGTAGCGCTCCGGACACTGGAAACCGTCCCTCCAGGCGCCCTGCGGATCCCTCCAGCCGTGGCAGTACTCCCCGCTCGCTTTCACGTCCATCACCGTTAACATGCTCAAAAGCACCCCGAAAGCCATCGGGAACCCCGCAGACTGCATACTGCCGCTGTTACGGCTTTCTAGAAGGGCAACTAATTGTGTAAATAGATAAATGATGGGTACGGACGGTGAGAGAGAGCTGTAGAGACGTGTCGGTCATTTGTCGGTGAGTCCAAAAATGACTAAACGACGGTAAATGACGGTAAATCCACAGCAATACATCCACAAGAATCCAGTAAAGAAGCTGTCATGAGACTTCCAGCAAGTTTGCATGGGTTTGAATGAAAGGTTGCCACATATTCACGCGGATCAATTTCCTCTGCTTTTATTATAGTAGTAGGATAACAGCACCAAAACAAAGGAGATCCAGTGTTCAAAACTCCTGGTAAGTTTATGTATCAATCCAAGGCTGCAAACTTCGAGGCGGTGTGTGCGTGTGTGTGTGTGTGTGTGTGTGCGTCCTCCAAAACGCGCTTCTCAAATGTCTTCCCCCAGAGACAGAATGAAACCAAGCCGGACTTCTGGTGTGTAATCCACCCTCTCCAACTCCGAGCTCATTCTCACCAAATCCCCCTTTCCTTCTCTTCTTTATGTCTCCAGTTATATTTCCTCCTCACTCCTCCACTCCTGCGCTTTTCTTCCCTCTTTACCGTTCCTGAAGTCCTCCTCAATCCGCCACTGACTTCTCAAGTGTCATCCTCCACGAACAGAAGGTTCTCCGGCTGTTCTCCAGTCTGTTCTCCGAGCAGAGCAGTGATGGACTGAAGGTATTTCTGACATCGTGCCCAACTCAGGAGGTTGGCCCCTGCGCATGCGCAATCAAGCGCACACGCCACCTTTTTTGGACTTTTTACAGCTCTGCCAGTTGCCAGTGCTAACAAGTGTCATTGGATAGTCCTGTGTGGTGCCTGTCCATCTTTATACCCCCAAAGTGGTGGTCAGGGTGCAAGTTCTGGGTTTGAGTGCAAAGTTCCTTAAGGAATTAATTTATCATGATTTATTACCAGATAAACTTTAATGCTTTTATTAAACTATGGGAAAGCGTGGGACAGTAATGGATTATTATTATTATTATTATTATTATTATTATTGTTGTTGTTGTTGTTGTTGTTGTTATTATTATTATTATTATTAT
>JAOVVF010000026.1:4634694-4645408 GCA_028565595.1 Duopalatinus emarginatus
ATGGTGAAGTGTACTATAGTTTAATATATTGTAGTGTATTGTGTTAAAATGTTGTATAGTTTAATATATTGTAGTGTTTTATGTTAAAATGTAGTATAGTTTAATATATTGTAGTATAGTATGTTGACGTGTACTATAGTTTAATATATTGTAGTGTATTGTGTTAAAATGTTGTATAGTTTAATATATTGCAGTATAGTGTGTTAAAGTGTAGTATAGTTTAATATATTGTAGTATAGTTTGTTAAAGTATAGTATAGTTTAAAATATTGCAGTATTGCACTTAAAGTATGTTAAAGTGTAGTATAGTTTAATATATTGTAGTATAGTATGGTGAAGTGTACTATAGTTTAATATATTGTAGTGTATTGTGTTAAAATGTTGTATAGTTTAATATATTGTAGTGTGTTATGTTGAAGTGTAGTATAGTTTAACATATTGTAGTATAGTTTGTTAAAGTGTCGTATAGTTTAATATATTGCAGTATAGTATGTTATAGTAAAGCATGTTACATTAAATTATATTATTATATTATGGTATAGTATAGTGTTGTAAACAGTAAATAAATACAAACATACAGCATCATTAGTTTTCTAAATAACATCACATTTAAAGACACGAGTCAAACATTTTTTATGTAAGGATATAGGCCTATAGGCTACTAAAACTTGTTATTACTACTATTATTATTATAGTGGACAGCACTAGTACTGTTTATTGATGATACTTATAATACTGTGAATTAAACCTAAGATTTACAGCCTCAGGTCTATAAAACAGGCATTTCAAGCTAAATGACATCGGATTAAACTAAATAATACCTAAACAGGTTTAACCTATTGTGTACTTGTTATATTGTTATTGTGTGTGTCTTTATTAACGTTCAACAAGTTGTCACCAAGGACAGATCCAGTAATTATTTTTTATGAGATATTAAACACATATTTTTTTGGCAATCTTAACTCTTAGCTTAATATGTTTACTTATATTAACCCTTAAAGGTAATGCTTGGAATTATAGTAGTCATCCTTGCAGCTGTGTACCTTCAGTATTAGTTTTTTTTATACAATCAGTGGTCAATATTGTAAGTACCTTGTAATAACCAGAATACTACACAGAATGCTACACTGAATATGACACTGAATATGTGATAATAATCTGTTCATTATGCTGATAGGTTAAAGGATTAAAATAGGAAATGCAGAATAGATACAGTTTTTTCTGTCTGTCTGTCTATCAAATAAGTAAATCTTCTCCACATCCTTGTCCATTTATTATATTTACACATTATTATTTTGGTATTTTTTGTTGTAAAGGATTCTAGAAATTACAATATTCAGTAATAACATCACCTGAATCTAAGAGCTGGTTCATAGCCATGACAATGAGTGAATGTCCCTGATTATTATTTAACAGATTAGGATATTTAACATAAAGTTAACATTTTTAGTTAACTTTAATCACAGTTCAGTTTTAGCACAAGCTGATTTGAGATATAACTGAAGTCATTAATATGTAATATTATTCACCAACACTCATAGTAATTATTGTGCGGTCACAAAAAGAAGTGCACCCCCCCAACTAGCTGTGTAGATTGTCTTTCAGGGAATTTAGGCGATGTGCAGGATCACTGACAGACTCAAGTTTCAGAGATCATTTGTCATTTGGACCAAATCCTACCAAGAGTTCTTCGCAGAGTATTAGAAACATTCTCGACAGTAAAAGGAGCAGTAACGCTGTCAGTGCTACAGTCGTTAAAACCTGCTATTGTATTACAGACATAAAGAGAAGATATTCGATCACTGTGAACTCAATTTGCGGGGAAAGGGAAAACTTCGGCTGCACTGTTTTCGTTGATGATGATTGGCGGTCGGGTGGATCAAAGTTATTCTGTAATTGAAACCAGCCTGATTATGTCGTTGGCTTTCATGGCACTCTGACCTTATTTGGTTTGGGCGTTATTTGGGAAAGGCCTATTAGCCGTGTGCAGATGTAGGCCCAGATTTTTCACCGACATGCCCCCACAGCCCTGAATTCTTTCTCTGTAACAGGTATCTGGGGTGAGCAAGCTGGGCCGGGGATTTTTTGGGGAAGTTGATAGAGGCACATTAGAGAGAAGGATGGGGGTATTATGTTTCAGGGAGACGAAGAATGATGAGGATATTGCCAAGAAGAAGAAAGTGCATGAAGGCGAAAAGAGAAAAACAGCTCGAGTGTGAACTTATTTGATTGCTTCTCAGGGTCGCAACCTGTTTTAAAGGTCAAGGCGCTTGTCTCGGCACATCACGACTGTGAGGAGACTATAAAACTTCATGTTTTTTTCCCCCCTTACATGCTGATTCCTGAGCACTATAGCGACTTCCCTTACTTCAGGCTTGTAGTAATAATAATAGTGGTAATAATAATAGTAATTATAACTCCGGCTCCACGGAAGAGCCTCAAGGGACCCTCTTTTTCAGGAAGCAGAATGCACTGGGGGAGCGTGAAATCACGTTTTATAGACCCGCTCTTTCCCTCGGGTCACCTCCTGCTCCTGATTGAGAGCGCATCATGTTTCTGGCAGGGAGGCTCCTCTTTTTTTTTTGCAGTGCTAGAACTGCCTTTGGAAAGGTTTATTGTTATCTTAAAGGGTGTAACTTCACTCTTAATTCACGAAAGGAGAAAAAAAAGGCTTCCTCGGGGTAGACTTTCATGTCCGCCTCAGCCGGTATGCTCACGCAGTCATAACAGCCTGCAGGCAACAAGCAGCGAGCTAGCGTGTGTGTGGTGGTGGAGATGCTCTCCAATCAGGATTATCTTCTCATACAGGAATGCAGAGCTTGTCACTGGGCTGTTGATAAACGCCCTTGATTTCTCAGGCTTATTTTCTCGAATGAACGTCAGTGTGTCATGGGCAGGGTGAAGGAGCACGATGGGATTCAGTACAAGGCCTCCCATACTGCGTCTGCTATACCGATGTGGTACTGATATTGTAGCGTGGCGTGACCTGTGGTCAGGACGGCTCTGACTTGTAATCTATTTATGGACTCATTTCCTGTCCACTCTTAATTTTATTTTTATGTTAAAATCAAACATCATGATCATGTTATTGATATTTAAAAGGAATTTCCATCAAGCATGTTTCCTCCATGACCATGTGCTCCATCTGTGACATTTTCTTTAAGGAGACCGATGCTGTGGTATGGAAGCCATGTGGCAGAGCACTTATGTTTCTGCTTTGAGCCCCTAAAGGCACCGATTGGTCCTGTACAACATGTTGCTTGCACATTGGCGGAGGCGTGTCCTCGCCGAAAGCCCTCTCTGATTGGTGGAAAGAGGAAGAGAAAGAGTTGTACACATGTTTTTTTTTCCACATCCGATTGACTGCCTATAGCTTATCAGGGATATCTGTAGCATAAAAGATTATAAGATGTCTCTCACACACACTTTGTTGTTTGCATGAGTGCATCTGGCACAGGGTCATGAGCCGGCTGATGAACTCCAGGCTCAAAAGTAAGCAAGCATTGTGTGTATGTGTGTGTGTGTGTGTATGAGCGTGTGTCAGGACAAACAGCCCAGTGTGTGTGCATTTGTTGAGTAGATATTTGAACAGAGATTAAGGGCCGCTTGATGAGCCAAGAGAAACCGAGACACACTCCATTCACACACTCGCACTAACTCTCATTTACAGAGCAAACACTGTCGATATCACAGTCACACACAAGCGCTGAACGCTCACACACACACACACACACACACACTCCACAAGTCCTTTTCAGTATGGATAGAGGAGGTTGTTGGCCTTGGTTAACAGTTTTCACATCTTGCACTCGCAGATCAGTGATGAGAGTGATGAGGTTTGCAGTCAGGGTTGGGGGCGGGGTTAACACGTACCTTCCTTTTATTCAGACAAACTGTATATGTGACTATAAGTGGTATTAATGCTGTATTTCTGTTTTATTTTGTTGCAGCATGATGCAGTGTTTCTGGCATTACTGTAACACAGTGGTATAGTGTTCATGTCCCGTTATGGTGCTTTACTGGAACATTTTGTCACATGCTAATGTTAAATGACTGTTAATCAACACTTCAAATGAGTTTAGTGTGAATATTTACACTGAAATGCCAGAAAAAAACAGTACACCAATCTAATACTCGGAAGTTCCCCTACGCTTCGTGGACTCCAACAAGCTTGTGGAAATATTCTGTAGGCATTGAACAGGATGTTGTAGGATTTCTGTGTTCAACAGAAATAACATCCCAGATGTGTTTGATAACATTTGGATCTGGTCACTTAGGTGGGAATTGCAAAACCTCAGACTCAGATGAGTGTTCCTCTAACCATAATTTGGTGTATTTAGATGTGTGTGGTAGTGCATTGTCCTGTCAGAAAAGGCCAAAGCCATCAGAATGAACGTTGCACACACCTGAGGCGTTCACCTGTCAGAGACATTTGTAGATGTACCAGGGGTCCCATTAAATGCCAGCTAAACAAACACAATACTGTTATGTAGCCATGACCATCCTATGTACTTAGAAAAGCTTATCTGTACCAGTTTTTCTGGTACTTCATTGTATTTTGTATCTGTTGTGTGTTCAGGTGTTAGTTCACTCCTGTAAGCTTGTTGTGGTTCTTTAAGCTTGTCTTGAGGTACTTCAGTGCAAACAGGTGGTAAATTTTAATAAAGGTTTTGTTTGGAAATAGACTCGTACCTGCAACCTGTCACGGGTTGGTTACAATCTGACATAAAAAGTCGACCAATAAGTTTATTAAGGAATCAGACATTATTAAAAACAAGTCTCATTATCATGGATTAGCACTGTTATACAGGGAGTGTTTTTTGGCTCTTTCCAACTTTCAGGTGGTGGAACTCTAGAAGATCATTATGGCTTGGCGTCCTGTCAGTAGCTACATGATTTTAACCAGCAGTCGAGCCTGATGCTGTTTTTTTCGAACACTGTCCGCTGAGACGCTGCTTAAAAATCACTACCTAGTGATGCAGCGGCGCTTTAGTCCTTCGGTCTGTCTGGCTGTCTGACCTCATCATCTGCTGTGTACTCTGCTCAAACATATCAGCGTTCATGCTAATCCCTCTGACACCACTACTCGTCTCGTAGTTGGCTTAATAACCGAACCGAGACTGACCTATACACTGCTGTTTGAAGTCCAACGTTTGGCATTAATGCCTCTACAGCTCACAGCATCAACTACCAAAGCGTCACCAGGATCGCTAACCACTCCAGGCGTATTTCAGCATAAATGTGATTACAGTGTTCCCCCGTAATGTGGATCACTGTTGGCACGATGCCGTGTTGTGTTCAGAAGCTCGGAGGCTCCACTGTGATGTAGCAGCTCTAAGTGTTTGTTTGTTCAGTGGTTGGTGTTGGCCTTGATGTGTCTACAAACTGTGGTCATGGGTCCTGCAGGTGTTTACAGAGGCCAGGAGTGTGCGTATATGTGCGTGTGTGTGTGTGCGCGTGCGCCAAACCTATAGGCTACCCTTCATGTTCTGTTTTTAGGTCACGCTTAAACGTCGCCTCTGTTTGCTTTCTTCATCGGTCGTGTTTATTCCCAGTCATATTCAGAGCCACTGGCTAAGGCAGCTACGCTTTATAACACCAAGCGGCGCTTATAAACAGTTTATGCACGTTTTATTATGATTGTATCGCACACTTTCCCCCCTCTCCCGTGCCTTTTTTTCCTGAAAGACTGATTGGGGCGCAGACAGGCAGTCTGAGTGCTCCGAGTTCCTGCTGAATAATGCGGAGAAATTGCTTTTGATTTAAAATTGGTTCCATTCACGGTGATGGAGGAGCTGCCAGAACAGCAGGGGCCCCTCTACCCCTCCATCCCTCCATCCCTCCCTTCACCTGAACAACTACACACTGCTAGCGTGTGTGTGTGCGTGTGCTGACGCAGAGTATTACATATTTATGCTTACGAGAATTTTACAGCCATGTGTGTCTGCTTGCTGCGGGAGTTTGGGATTTACTGTTGGAGACTTGACAACAAACCTGTGTGTGTGTGTGTGTGTGTGTGTTCGTTTTCAAATGAATGTCAGATTGTATCCTAGTGCCTGTGGATATTTATTTTTCCTTGGCATGATTAGCATGGAAGATTGTTTGACCTCAAGTTAGCATCATTTTAGTATATAGTCCTTGTCTGTTATATTGTTCAGATCTGAAAGGCCACCTGTAGCCATATTGAGGTCATGTGAGCACGCCGCTGCCCAGCTCCGCTAATCACTGCATGCTTTGCTAATTGAAGCATGTGCTATAAATTATGCAAATGCCCTCTTTCATAATTGATTAGAAATCCTGTACTTGGCTCGATCCTTCGCTTGTTAATCCCCTGAGAACGTCTGCGTCTCATTAGTGTCAGTGTGGGGGTCTGGGGTTTTGCAGCTCATTAATACATAGACGAGGGGGGGGTTATCGAGGAGGGAGTATTGACCTCGTTAGTGGTGCTTTTGATGTTTCGTTTCCAAGCCTGTGAGCGACTGATGTTTGCTAGGGTCCAGACAGCACCAATGAGATTCTGCTGCGTTCCCACCTGCCGTACAGGCTCTCGGCGGCGGCATTAAGGAACATTCCAGAAGTTTCAGTGTGGACGTGGGGAGATCGGATTCGGGTCGGATGACGTGCACGGCCTACCACGTGGCGCACTGATGCACTCGGAGGACCTGATTCTGACGAGTCCTTCTGTAAGAGAAAGAACTTCATGGTCATGTTGCGGTCAGATACGGTTAAAACATCCTGATCGATGCCACGCATGAAGGAAAGCGGGATGCGATGTGAAGTAAACTTCTCGTCCAGGTTCATTTCACACCCTCGCTTCATTGCTCCATTGCGTGACATCTCCCTCCCTCATTAAGCTGGATGTTTTTTTAACCGTATAAAACGACCCCAGCACCTCACCACCACCACCGCCATCCATCCATCCTGACTCGCCTCCACCCCCCCCTTACTACTACGACCACTGCTTCCATCTCTCCAAGCACACTTGGTCATCGAGCCCCCCCCTTCCCCGCCCCTCCTCCGGTCCTTCCCTTTGACCATTGAGCCCATCAGCTCTTCCTCCGGCCCTTCAGAGAAGCGTCTCTCTTTTCACTCCGGGGCCTTGGGGTTATTGTCCTCGCGCCGGCTCACTGCTTTACAATGACTCTCCACTCTATTAAGGTGCGTTCTGCCTGTTAGCGTCACCCCGAGCAACGGGCCTCCCGCATGGCAGCTATTCGGCCGGGCATTGTGGGCTGCGAGCCCGCGCAGCCAGTTGAACCCAGCACTCCTCACACTTGACACCGCATGTGTTTATCTAAAGGAGGGGGGGGACACTTTGTGTTGTTTGGAGAATTTGCGATGGCTGTTGAGGGACATAAATGGGTAGCAAGAGAGAGAGAGAGAGAGAGAGAGAGGAGGGCGATAAATATTCAACAGCTCAGAGGCTAAGACACGAAGACGAACCCCCCCTACATCCATCTCACCCCCTTCCTCATCCTATTCCCTCATCCCTCATACTTCTTCCCTTCTTGTCCCTCCGCACCAGAAAGCAGATGGAATGTGAACGCCGTGAGAGGTGCTCACCGAGTGCACAGAGTCGGTTTATCCAATTAGCAGGGTTGTCAAAATGAATTTATCCACACAGGCTGCGGGGACAATAGTCCACTGAGTGGCCAGAGGAGGGGGTTAAAAAAAAGGCTGTATGACAATGAGACTTTGTGAAATGACTTCTACACTTTATACTGACTCATAAAGGCTGAGGTGATGATATGAGTGTATTGGTATGAAGTGTGTGTGTTGGAGGTTTTGATGCTCGGGACAGGTGGTGTATCAGATTGACTCAGGACAGCTGCGTGTTTTCCGTGGAGCATTAAAGCTCATGACGTTCTTCCACTGAAGGCAGTAGGACGTGTCTCTCTTTTCTCTTCATCTGGACGTGTTGGGCTTCTCTTGTTGAACAGAGCCCTTTTCTGTAGATCCTAGACAAATAGAAAGCTCCATGGTTCATACACAGTCTGCCGGTGCTGATTTAATATCAGTGTATGAGACTTGCCCTCCTCCCGGTAGGTCTGTGTGTGTCGTATTATTAGAAAGAGTTTATTAATAATAAATCAGTAATGGTCCACAGTCTCTGGCCTTCAGGATTACAGTAGCTGCATTTTGTCACCCCAGTGGAAAGAATGCTCATAGTAATCCAAGAGGGATGGAGAGAAAGGGTACAGAGAAGGACGGGGCGAGAGAGGGAGAAAGATACTGGGCTAGAATAAGAGACAAAGAGAATGAGATGGACATGGAGAAAGCAAGACATACATAGTGGGATACAAAGAGAGAGAGAGAGAGTGAGTGAGTGGGAGTGAGACCTAAAGAGAGACCAAGAAAGATAAATACAGAGGCAGAGAGACAACAGAGAGAGACTGAGAAGGATATTGACAGACAGAAAGATAGATAGAGAGAGACAGTAGGGGCGAGAGACAGAGAGACTGAGAATGATAAAGACAGAATGTTTGAGAGAGAGAGAGAAGGAGAGAGACACAGAGAGGCTGAGAAGGATGCAGACAGACAATGTGTGAGAGGAGAAGAAACAGAAGGGCTGAGGAGGATAGCGAGAGAGACAGAGAAAGAGAGAGAGACAGACGGATGGGTAGAAACAGACACAGAGAGGGAGACAGTGAAAGACACAGAGAGGCTGAGAAGGATAGAGACAGAAATGGAGGAGAGAAGGAGGAATTAAGAGACATAAAAAGAGACTGAGAAGGACAGAGAGAGAGAGACAGAAAAACAAAAAGAGAAAGACAGATAGTGGGAGTAAGACACAGAGAGACTGAGAGAGAGAGACAGACGGAGAAGAGGTGTAGAAAAGCCGAATCTCTGTAGATGAAGGAGACAAAACTCCGCCTGTTTTTGGAGTGACGAACAGCAACAAACGAATAAATCAACAAACAGCCCGTCACCTTTCACACAGCTGTCAGGACGCCGTGTGGACAAATGCAGATGTGTCCTGCTGCTGAGAGTGTTGACTGTTTGCTCAGATGGACAAGAGCTCTGCTTACTTGTTATGCTCCCCCCCACCCCGGAGATGAAGTTTCAGTGTCAAGTCCTTTCCGCTCGGGTAAAGAGATACAAAACAAGTTGGTGTGTGTGTGTGTGTAAGAGAGAGAGAGAGAGGGAGAAGAGAGAGCGAGAGAGAGAGAGACTGGACTCGGATAAATGACAAGCCCCAAACTTCACCCAGTCTCTGGTGAGCTTTGTTCAGTCGGTGTGAGGTTCTGTTTGTTTTTTGGCATGAGGAAGGAAAACATTTGTTTAGGGCCGACCCTACAGTCTGTAGCTACACTGTGTTCAGTGTGAGAAACTCTAACAATCACCTAATGGCTCTGGAACTCAAACGGGTCCACAAACCAAGACACAAGCAGGATTTATTTTTCATTTCTAGACTCCTGTTCGTCTCTGCCCGGCCATGTTTGGAGCGCCGAGTCCTTCTGTGAAGAGTCATTAATCACTGACTTTGAAATTATAGACGGGTATGAGGGAGTGAAAGACAGAGAAAGGGGGGGGGGTGAAAGAGGGGGGGGAGAGAAAGAGAGATTTGCAATTTGGGAGCAATGGACCACCCTCCTCATCCTGACGGGAAGTTGTTAGTTTAACCTGACAGGAAAGAATTCGGGAAACTTGGCAGTGAGAGAGGGGTGAGCAAGCGAGAGCACGAGAGAGAGAGAGAAAAGCTCCTTCCTGTATTAACTGTTAATAGACTGACCATTACACACACTCAATCTCTCTCTCTCTCTCTCTCTTTCTCTCTCTCTCTGTGTGCCGTGGATGAATAATGCAGCCTCTGTCTGGGCCTCTCTCTGGGCCTCTACCTGTATCAGTTACACCTGAATGAGGGGCGGCTCAGATTTCGGCTCCGCTATCCCGGCGCCTGTCTCAACAACAGGGCGAGGGGGTGCGGGTGCAACAGGTTGTGCGCTCTCAAGTTGAAAGGGAATACTCCGAAATAAAAGCACTTCAGTCTCAGGAACAGTTTCTTTCTTTTAACATCCCGGATCGTTCTCAGACGTGGACAAATGAGAAATCCATTATCTCTCTCGTCAGACGAGTCAGAGCTCCGGATTGCTGCAGAAAACTGACTAATGATGTTAAAAACGTTTCATCTGGCAACGTGATAACATACAGCGAGAGAGGGTACGGGTTAAAGTAAACGTTAAGTTAAAAAACTGGTACACTAGTAAGTCCCACACAGCCAAGCAGGACTGTAGAAATATGACTAGAAATATGACAGGGCATGGACTCGGTTTGTGGAAATATTGTAAACAATGAACATCATAGGTCCACATTGTGAGATCTGGTGACTGAGGTGACATTGACATTAGAAGAGGACACTTCAGAGTATATGTCATAAAAGCTCACAATAATTAATTTCTACGAAGGGGATGAATGTGGAGTCATGGTCTTTGGTTTTTGTGTCCTCCGCTAAAGTCAAAGAACAAGACATTTTTGCTTAGTTGAGATGCTCTGACCTTGTATTGCTCATCTAAGATATTCCTCGACTCTGATCTCTTTCTCTCTCTCTCTCTCTCTCTCTGTGTGGCAGAAGTGGTATATGGAAGATGTCGAGAATGGCGGACCGGATACCATGGCATCGGAGGCTTCAGGTGCTTTGTGCTCTGTCTTCAGCTCTTCTGTGCTGTCTGCAGTTTGCTTCTGCTCTCAATGGTAAGCTTCCATGCTGCAGTTAT
>JAOVVF010000026.1:4646104-4658448 GCA_028565595.1 Duopalatinus emarginatus
TGTGGTCGCGTGTTCCTAACCATGTGTCTGTTATGTAACGCTGCCGGATGACGCTTGGAGGAATAATAACCGATTCACACTGGGATTTGAAGGTGTACCACACATGCCTCATTTTAACACAAATAGATTGTTTTGGCCTTCACGCTAACAGTCACATGACCATAACGTAACGTAAAGTGACTTGCCTTGCATGAAGCCAGTTCTCTGACACATCAGTAACCCATATTCCCTTTAAAACCTGTCAATCATGCACACACACACACACACACACACACACACAGTCTGGATGGACTGTAATCAAATGTCACATATGATAATCACGTTACCCTACATCCTCATCTAAAACGTGAGCAACGGCACCTGTGCACGTCATGGGCTGCGTCCATAAAAAAAACAATGTTATCATGATTTACGGGATGTTTTTAATGCGGACATCGTGAAAGTGTGGATTTTCAAGAGTGCACCGTTTCGGCCGATAGACCTGCAGCTCTGCTTCAGGTCACACCGGAATTCAGTGCTCTTGCCTCGACAAACATCGGCGTCAGGACTACGCGACATTTCCCTCCAAGACACGAGGGGAGTATTACACCAAATATTAGACTGGTGTACCAGTTTTTCTGCCACTCCACTGTTTACCGTCAGTAGATCTTAGATCTGACGCCATGAAACCGTACAAGCTTGTATAGCGATCAGGAAAGTGTAAGCGGTTCCAGCCTGAGCGCCAACGCAGTGCCTGTGTGTGTGTGTGTGTTAGCAGCAGCGATGCCGTTTTAGTTCAGCAGGGTTTGGCACTGGTGCCTGTGTTGGACAGTGATGGAGTGTGTGTGCCGTGGTTGTGTACAGTGGTGACGTGCCAGATTGTAGTCCTGTTGTGTGTGTTTGTGTGTTTGTGTGTGTGTGTATGCGTACTGTTGGCTATTCTCTGCTGAGGCCAGCATAGGGTAATGTGCTTGTGTAATGTAACCTGTGTGTGTGTGTGTGTGTGTGTGTGTGTGTGTGTGCATAGAGACACAGGCCTCCTCCCTGTTCTCCACTGCATTCCTTAGGATTGTGTGTGGGTTTTCTGTTTCTGTGTGTGTGTGTGTGTGTGGGGCACATGCGTATTTATGCTATACCAGTCTACATGCTCCGACTTGGCACACACTGTGTCACCGCAGCTCTTTGAGACAGGAACCAGTACGAGTTAAGATGAGACATGATGAGGTCTTTGTCTCCATCCCGACCTCTTCGATTGAGACAAAAACACTTTCCATCATCTCCCCTTCTCTTCTCCGCTTCTCCTCTCCAAGTATTTTATGGAGCGTTAAATTTCGCTCTACTCAAAGAGCACTTTCAGTCCCTTGTCTCTTTCTCTCCCCCCTTCCCTGTTTTTCTTTTTTTTCTCTTTTTTTTCTCATTCCTTTTTT
This sequence comes from Duopalatinus emarginatus, assembly GCA_028565595.1. NCBI lineage: Eukaryota > Metazoa > Chordata > Actinopteri > Siluriformes > Pimelodidae > Duopalatinus > Duopalatinus emarginatus. The sequence continues at coordinate 4,647,511 of JAOVVF010000026.1, forward strand.
TGTTTTTCTACCTCTCCTTCTCCTCTTGCCTCCCTGGACCCTCTCTGCCTCTCTCTCTCTCTTTCTTTTTCTCCCAGACTCCCATTTCCTGAAGCATAAAAAATGAGGAGGTAGTATATATATATATGTGTGTGTGTGTGTGTGTGTGTGTGTGTGTGTATCAGATGTAAGTGATAAGGTCCCTCTCCACTATGAAATAAGCTGATGGAGCTGCAGATGTGGAATTTTAGCCGGAGCCTAATTTAATAAAGACCCCTCTTCCATCATCCAGAGAGGGGAACAAGTCTTTTGGGAGGCTGTATGTGTGTGTGTGTGCGTAGTCCTGTCTCCATATTTCACTTGTGTGGCTTTTTTCCTCATCCATCTTTGCTCTGTGAAAGAGCTTGACTCTCCCTGGTATCTGCCGCTGTAGGAATCCTGTCTGCGCTCACTCCCACCGGGGAGACGGCTGTGTTTTATTTCAACCTCTCCACTCGAATTCTTCTGGAGACAAGCAAGCCTCCCTCGCCTGTCAGCCAACACACACTCCATTCTCGCACACACACACACACATCAGGAGCATATCACGTGCCACAAAATCGGTGCGACGCAAGCCATCGCCCACTGAGTTGCTCTAGCGATTTTACGCTGTGTTTTCACACTAGCAGGCGACGAGCGACCTTTAATCACATCTACATTACTGGCTTGAATGATTCCTCAGTCGTATTGAGCACATAGATGTTGTGTTCAGTTCCTTACTCACCTTCTGGTGAGTGTAAGAAGCTAGTACGGTTTGATAACCAGTATATACAGTAGCTAGCACTTCAGTAACCGCCTACAAAGCTAGCATAAAGCTAAGCAGATAACAGGTAAATCATACAACCGGTTATTTTTATGACACTGATAATGCCATTAATATGTACACATATATATACACACTGAAGAGGCATAAAAACGGTACAGACCAGCCCATGCAAAATCAATAACATCACCTACGCACGTTATTGGCTGCGTCCACAGTACGTACAAAAAGTGCTAGACGTCTACCAAAGCTTAAAGTGCACACAGAGGAACGAGACCCATCCGTGCAGTAAAACACACACAGACACCGGTGAACACTAGGGGGTGGTGAACACACTTGCCCGGAGCAGGAGGGGGGGCTCCAAACCACGGCACCCGGGGAGCAGTTGGGGGAGTTAGGTGCCTTGCTCAAGGGCACCTCAGTCGTGTCTTGCCCTGGGCAGGGATCTAACCATTGACCTTCCGGAAACGAGACTGGTTCTCTAACCACTAGGCCACGGCTGCCACTTTATAAGGGTACAGGGTTTGTTTATTGTGTCAGGTATCCTTTATGACTAGTTGCACCCGTTCATGTCCGGCATTCATTCCGATAGGTTTGGCCTCTTTTAACAGGACAGCACACTGTCACACACGTCTGTATTTAGAGGAACACTCCGAGTCTGAGTTTTGGGGAGGTTTCACTATTCACACCTCAACCACTATGTGGACCGTTCTGCAGAAGCCTACACAATATTTTCACAAGCTTGTGGAGTCTATGCCCCAGTCCTACTCTTCAACTGGCGTTCCAGTTTTTCTGACACAGTGTACAGTGTATAGAGTTTCCTCGGCTTGATGTGAGCTCTAAAAACCCTGCACAGGCTGCGCTCACAAGAGACAACAGTAGTGTTGAGTGTCTGAGAGAGACGCTACCATCAGAGCTGTTTCTTGTTGCTTGCTAGTGGGAATGCAGGAACACACAGTATCTGATATGTTTTTGATCATCTCTAGATTACCTAGTAACCACACACACACACACACATGCTCGTCTGATGCGATACAGACTGCAGATACTTTCTCTGAGTCAGTTTTAATGTTATATTGTGTAGGCACACACACACAGGCTCCATGGCTCCTACACACACACACACACACACACACGAGAATGATGAATGCTAAGAAAGCCTGCAGCGTGTATGAAACGATTGCCAAGACGAGTTGGAAGCAAAGCAGATCCATTTTCATAAATACCATTAATCCTGAGTGACTCCCAGCATCCCTTGCTCTCCGGCTCTCCAGGACACACACATACTCCGAGTGCACTTCGCACACACAATGCACACATTCATCTTCCACACACACACACGCACACACGCACACAACTTTGGCTTTGTGTGCTCTCTTCAGATAGTGACTCGACGGCCAGGCTGTACCCCAGAGAACCGACTTTAAAGGAGTACTCCAGGTTGAAATACACCAGAGTATTCCTTTAATAGCAGATGTGCTTTGTCTAACAAACATGCCAGTGTCCTGTCCTTCGCTCTCTCACTCGCTCTCTCTCTCTCTCTCTCTCAGGCCTCCTGGTTCACCTGAGACTAAATCATGTGGGGGTACTAAGGGCAGGAATGTGTGTGTGTGTGTGTGTGTGTGTGTTTTGGAGAATGGGGGTTGGTGCAAAAGGGGGTTAAAGGTGTGCAGGGTGGAATTCAGGAGGCAGGCAGGGGGGGAGCTATAAAAAGGCCCTGATTGATTTAGCAAACGGAGCGTCACACCACCTTTCTCCAATCCCCCCCCCCCCAACCCAGCCTGCACCCAGTCTGAACACATCCTGGGATGCTCATCTCCTTTGGAATGGGGTGGGTGTGTGTGAGTGCGTGTGTGTACAAGCACTAAGCAATTTATTATTACCAAAGTTTTAGAGCACAAGTGTGTTATTTTATTTGGAGACAACCATATACCTTTATCATCAATTCTACTGGGCGTTATAACGCATTAGAAGTTTATAGTCGGACTCACGAGCGTGCTGGAGAAAGTGCTGGGAGCTGTACACAGTTGGTCCTGCGTCCTTTTCCCAGTCTTGAGCTATGTTTTGGACTCGAAACCTTACACAATTCCACCCTGACTCATCATAGTTCTGCATGACTGAGAGACTTCAGAATTGCCAAAGAATGCAATGAAACCCAGTAAAAAACAAGCATTCATATAACCTCAGAACAATGGAAGCGGCCTGTTTTCATTAGTGGAGAAATCAACAATTTTGGAATTTTTTTTTGATTGTTCGAACGGAAAAAACGTCTCGTTCTCTAAAGGAAAACATTCTCACGAACTCAGGGTTAGTGGTGGTGCGTTGCAGCCCAGACTGGTTTTCTTTTGCTGAAACTCAAGAGGAAGGTCACCTTTGGCCTTTGACCTCATTTTAGCTCATGGGCAAATGAGAGGTCAGAGAAGGCAGACTTTCTGGCTCTGTGTCTTAAGGCTATTGGGTGTCTGCCCATTTGATATCCCACTAAAAACTTATGCTCTGGTTTCCTATTTAGGAAATTTTCCTGCACATTCATTTTAATTTACTTTGATCTCTGATTATGTCTCGGGTTTATATTATATTTAAATTAATTTGTTAAATGTGAACCAACACGGTCGGTCTAGTTTCACTTCAGTTATCTGTTTGCCTTATTACCCTTCCCTACCTTATTGCTTGCTTGTATTACTCCAGTGGTATTTATCTCTCGCTTCATGTCTACCTGAAGAGAAACGATGCAGCAGCACTAGTTCTTAGTTCTTTGGTCTGTCTCGTACAGGGAGGCAACCGTAGGCTTGTGTTTGAAGAACCAGGCTTGTGAAGGTCAGAAGGCCGTCGGTTTGATCCCTGTGACCGACAAGACTTGACTGTGTCCTTGAGCAAGGCACCTAACCCCCGATTGCTCCCAGGATGATGCAGATAGGGGCTCTGGGCACATGTGCTCAGTGCCCCCTAGTGTGCATGTTTCAAAGCACAGATAGGTCAAATGTGGAGGTCATTTCTACTACACAGTGGTGAAAAGAGTTCGCTTTCAATCACACACACTTCACTTGTGCACTCTGGTCAAACACGTCAGCAGATGTAGATTTCTGAGCCGAATCTTGTGTCGCATTGCACCCTAGGACACCCAGGATGCATCTCCAACACTGGATTTCTCATTAAATGATGATGAGCGGTGCTGGAAAATGAGTTAACAGTGACACACAAACACTGTCTGCTCACAAGACTAACAAAAACATGGCACCAGCCAACAACAGAACGGGTATATCAGTGTAAACCTATTTAACGTGTTCGAGTGTGTGTACTAATCCGTGTTTATTTCTGCGGTGTGCTCCATGTACGTTTGTTGTGTCCGTTTAAATTAAATTATTTACTTTGTGTGTGTGTGTGTGTGTACAGAGCTGCGAGACTTTAAGCCTGACGTCCAGCAGGAGATCGAGGTGGACGAAGGGAACACAGCGGTGATCGAGTGCCATCTACCTGAGAGCCAGCCCCAGGCACAGGTCCGCTACAGCGTCAAGCAGGAGTGGCTCGAAACATCTAAAGGTACATTCTCTTTCGGTCCTGCTTCGCTCTGTCGCTTGGCTCGTCTCTGATTTTGCTGGAATTCCAGCCGTTTAATCTGCACTGCTCCTATGACTTACACACAGATAAGACAGGAATTATCAGGAATAAGTTAACACATGGGAATACTTTTGTATATTTTTTTTTTTACCAATTATTTATGTCATCTGTTAATCTTCATCTCATGCCAAGCGTGGTATGTAAACCCTCTGGCAGCTGTGGGTCTCTTGTGTTAGCAAATTAGTTTTTTACAGACTGTTTGGCGCCCCCTAGTGGTGTGGTACATCTCACATGTGCTGCCATAGTTTACTGCTCCTGTATGACAGAGACGGAAAAAGACTGGACAATGGTGTTAAATAATAAGATAAAATAATAAAATGTAATTAATAAACTTTTTATTAATAAGTTAATTTATTTTAGATATTTTTATGTTTTCTATTTGTCGGATAATTTTATATTTTTCACAGTATTTTTTCACTTTTGTTTTTTTTAGTTTTAGTTTAAAACTTTTATTCTAGTATTTGCATTTATTTGGAGTTTTAAATTTTTTTATTAAATCTATCTATCTGTTTGTCTGTCTGTCTGTCTATTTGTATTTTAAATTTACGTTTACATTTCCAATTTTTTTTACATTTAACATTTAAATTGTGTTTGATCCTGCAAGTACTTCATCCGGCCAAATGCAAAACAGTAAAAGTATCAAAAGCAATCAAATATAGCATATACACTAAACTACCAGAAAAACTGGTACACCAGTCTAATACTTGGTAGGCCCCACAGTGGGCATGGACTCCTCAAGCTTGTAGAAATATTCTGTAGGCAATAAACACCAGACCACAGTGCGTTACATGACGTCCCAGATGTGTTCAATAACGTTGAGATCTGGTGATTTAGGTGTGAATGACTAAACCTCAAACTCAGATGAGTGTTCCTCATGTGTGTGGTGGTTCATTGTCCTGTTAGAAGTGGACAAACCCGTCAGAATGAATACAGGACATGAACTGGTGGAACTCATCACACATAGTGTTCACCTGTCAGAGACGTTTTAGACATGCCAGGGGTCATATAGAATGGCAGATAAACAATAACATTATTAAGCTTCTACAGATGTTTATTGCTTTATATATATATGCACTGGTTGACTGGTTGCTCTGTATTTTGCGTAGGCCTGTCTGTACTAGTTTTTCTGGCACTTCAGTGTAAAGTAGGAACATCGAAAGTGACAAAAGAATGAAGACATTTTTTCTATCATTAGTGTTTTAAATCTAGTCAGACTCTAAAACACTTCAGATAAAATAGAGACTTTGTAGTTCCACCTTTAATGTTGTTTGTTTGTGTTTAATCTCTGCCCCCTGTCTGTCACTATAGGGAATTACCTCATCATGCCATCAGGGAACCTACAGATCGCCAACGCCACCCAGGATGACGAAGGGCCTTACAAATGTGCCGCCTATAATCCTGTCACCCAGGAGATCAAGACCTCCAATTCTACGGATCGCCTGCGTATACGCCGTGAGTGCACACACACACACACACACACACACCACAGAACACTCCTGTACTTACGCTTTCACTTACTGCAGCTTTTCCAGCTAAGTCCTAACTCAGTATTCAACTGGTCCAAATATGTGCAGGTTCAACGTCCGAGGCAGCAAGAATCATCTACCCGCCGGCGTCCCGCACCATGACGGTGCGTAAAGGCCACAGGCTGGTTCTGGAGTGCGTAGCTAGCGGCACCCCGACCCCTCAGGTCACGTGGGCTAAAGATGGCCGAGAACTGAACCCTCAAAACAACACCCGCTTTCTGCTCAGCAACCTGCTGATCGACGCCGTGAGCGACGGAGACTCGGGCACGTACGCCTGCCACGCCCACAACGGCATGAGCGCACCAGGCACAGCGAGCGTTCTGTACGATGTCCAAGTGATTGGTAAGTGCTCGGGTCATGCAGGGACAACACGGTGTTTGTGTGTGTGTGTGTGTGTGTGTGTGTGTGTGTGTGTGTGTGTGTGTGTGTGTGTGTGTGTGTGTGTGTTCTGACGGGACACACTGTCTACATTAGTTACGCATTTCTGTTATCCAGCAAGCTTGCAAAGGCTATTTTACATTTTTATAATTCTCCCTGACCAGTACTGGCAGAAGTTTAAGGGGTTGTATTAGCATTCTCATGGATAGCATGTTGTGTCTGTTTGATAACTGATGCCATTTTGAAAGCTGAGAGCAGTGTGTGTGTGTGTGTGTATGTGTGTGTGTGTGTGTGTGTGTGTGTGTGTGTGTGTGTGGGCAGAATTGGAGAAACTGAGACAAAGATGAGATTGTTTTTGTGGGTTTGTTTCTTGCCAGACGTGATTGATTAAACCAGGTCTGCTCCTGCCCTAATGACGCTTGCTGTTTCATTAGCAGCCAACCATCAAGCATGAAAGAAACAGAGAGAGAGGGAGAAAAAGAGAGAGAGAGAGAGAGAGAGAGTCAGAGGATCACATTCATACACAATGGCTGTGGAAGAGATTTATAGCAAACACTGTACTTTATAATTGCTAACAAGATGGTGATCCGTATACCGCAGCTCGCTCACACAGCCCACCTCCTTTCCTGTATCCTCTCTCAGAGCCCCCTCAGGTGCGGGTGGAGCTGCTGCAGCAGGAGCCAGTGTGGGGTGACACCGTAAAGTTCAGCTGTCAGGTTCGCGGAAATCCGGCCCCCAGCGTAGTCTGGCTCCATAACGCCCAACCCATCACTCCATCATCACGTCACCGCCTCTCCTCACACACACTGCGCGTCTTCGGCGTGGGGCAGCAGGATGACGGAGTCTATCAGTGCATGGCTGAGAACTGGGTGGGTGGAGCCCAGGCCGCCACAAGACTTCTGACTGTGCCTGCTGGTACGTACCATTAAGCCTGTAGTGAATAAAGTGACTTTGTGTAGAAGGTTAGGGTTAGATCTGTGCATGCTTCTCCCTGTCCCTATGTTTAAATCGGCTTGTATCTTGTTTACTCGCAGCACCATCACGGCCTGGTCGACTGCCCCTCATTCGGCCACTGAGCCCTGACCAGGTTTTGCGAGAGCTGCCTCCTGCTCGGCCCGTACCGCCCAGCACAGAGCTTTTAATCGACTGCTCAGAGATCCCAGGGAACGTGTCGCCGGCTGAGGCACCGGTCATCCTCAGCCAGCCTCGAACTGGGACAGCAGACTACTACGAGCTCATCTGGGAACCTCGTCATGACGGCGGGGCGCCCGTGCTGGAATATGTTGTCAAGTACAGAAAGGTAAAACCACCAGCTGCTTGTTAATAAATAGTATCCAGGCTGTTACGACTGGTTTGTAACTCATAATAACTCATATTTTCGTCTCTGGCTTGTTTTTCTCAGGCTGGCGATTCTCTAAGTGAGTGGACCATAAAGAACATATCTGGTCTGGAGCACAAGCTGATTCTGGCTAAACTGCAGCCGGCCAGCCTGTATGAAGTCGAGATGGCAGCAAGGAACTGTGCTGGATTGGGTCAACCTGCCATGATGACTTTCCGAACTGGCAAAGGTACTGCAGCTGAAACTGATATTAAAACTCAGAGAGCATCTTAAAAGACTCTCGATCACATAAATGTTCTTTTCTGTTCGTTTTTTAGGACGCAAGAATGTCGGTGGATCAATAGAGCGACCTAAAACACCGGTGTCACCACCGCGTCTGTCTCGTAAGTAGTTTATTCAAACAAAGCAGTGTGTTCGTTTTGCCTTTAGAAGTAGTACACTTAGCTTTTCTCTTCATTCTAACAATCCACAGTATTCACTAATCCGTCTGTTTTATACTGACTTTGGTTCTCTGTCTCTTGACCTCTTTTCAATCCTAACTCAAATTAAGGACAACAGTAAGTGTGTTATGGTGTGTGTGTGTCTTTGTATGTATGTCTGTTGTGCATGTGTGTTTATATACCATTTGCATGCTTTAGCATCGAATCCGTGCTTTATTTTAATTCCCTGTTCGTGTGCTTGCAGCCCCTGAAGCTCCAGACAGACCGACGGTAACCACGGCATCAGAGACTTCAGCTTACGTGACGTGGATCCCCCGTGGGAACCGGGGCTTCCCCATTCAGTGCTTTCGAGTGGAGTTCAAGAAACTGAGGAAGGACGGAGGAGCCGGGGGCGAGTGGGAGGTAGCGGAGGACAACATCTCTCCATCACGCCTCTCGGTGCAGATCAAAGGCCTGGAGAAAGGTGCGCGTCGTTATCAGGGTTATTATGATCGTTGAACGTCATAAGTAAATTTTTTGAACGGATGCAAAAAGGAGACACACACACCACAGTGTTTATCTGTCAGAGACGTCTGCAAGTGTACCAGGGGTCCCATAGAACCACATACGTTATGAAACCTCCACCAGCCTGTGTATTGTACTAAGGCTCGTCTGTACAAGTTTTATGGCACCGTTATGCGGTGAATTTCACAGGAACAAATCTTCCTCATAAACTCTGGGTTTAACAGGTCATTGTTCGGTCCTTTGTGCGTTTCAGGGACCTCGTACAAGTTCCGGGTTTTAGCAGTGAACGTTTTAGGAGCGAGTCCTCCGAGTGCACCCTCTAAAGCCTACACAGTGATGGGCAGCAACCAGACCAACCCTCGGCCTGTTGATGGGCCCTACATCACCTACTCCGAAGCCATCAATGAGACCACCATCATCCTGAAGTGGACTGTAAGTAGACTTTCATTCTACAGGACGTTTCTGCAGACTATTAAAACATGTCTGTAATTCAGTTTTACAAATACGTTTTAACACTCCCGAAATTCTGATCTTCCAGAATCTGTCTGTGAATGTGTATAAATATATTGTAATACACTGAATCACTAGAAAAACTAAAACTTGGTAGGTCCTTCACAGGACATGGACTTCACAAGCTTGTGGAAATATTCTGTACGTAACGAACTCCTGCAGAACACTCCACAATTGGTGTAGGATTTCTGTATCCCACAGCTCATTACATGGCATGAGATCTGGTGACTTGGCAAGCGGTGTTCGCCTGTCAGAGACGTCTGTAGATGTACCAGATGTCCCAGCTAAACAAACCTTATACCATTATGGAGCCATCACCAATCTGTACCAGTTTTTCTGGCGTTTCAGTGTATATAAGCATTTTACTTAGGAAATGTTGATTTCCACAAAATCAGTCGCCATCAGTTACTCAAGGATTTTGTTTTCTGTCCTCAGTACACACCGGTCAATAACACCCCCATCTACGGCTTCTACATCTATTACCGACCCACTGACAGCGACAATGACAGTGACTATAAGAGAGACGTCGTAGAAGGTGAGCCATATGAACAGATTAAACGCTCATATTAGCAGCGTTGCATGTTTCTGGGGTAAATCTCGTAATCTCGATGCCGCGTTTTTCAGGAGACCGATACTGGCACGCCATCACCAGCCTTCAGCCTGAAACAGCGTACGACATTAAGATGCAGTGTTTTAACGAGGGAGGCGTGAGCGAGTTTGGCAATGTGGTCATCTTAGAGACAAAAGGTGAGTCCCTAATGTTTTCTCTCTCTGTTGTTACTCATCTCACACACACACACACACACACACACACTGCTGTATTGTCATGTCGGCCAGTTGTGCTCAAAATATTGTTTATTTTTTTACTTTAAGCCCGACCCAATCAGAAGCATACGACTCCAGAGACTTCATCCCACCCTCCGGACTTGGGAGGCCCTGTGCCACGCCCCAGTGATTTACCATACCTCATAGTGGGCGTGGTGGTGCTGGGAGCCCTCGTTTTCATCATCGTAGCCTTCATTCCGTTCTGTCTGTGGAGATCCTGGGCCAAGCAGAGTGAGTGTGTGCCACTGATCGAAATATTAATCTTTCCAAACAGATTATTTTGTTTCCTCATCTGAGCTTCTTTTTTTTTAATTCCTGGCATCCTGTCTGCATTGCAGAGCAAACAACGGATATGTGCTTCCCAGCCGTGGCTGCACCTCTGTCGTCCTGCCAGTACACCATGGTACCGATGCAGGGCATGGCTTTAGTAGGGCACTGCCCTGTAGACCCCCATCATACCTCCGGCCATAACGTGTACACACCCATAGGAGAGTACACCCCCAACGGGAAACATCACACACACCGCCTTCCCGCATTACTGCAGGTACAGCAAAGTAAAACACCTTAATCATCCTGAATAAATAAGACGCTTGTTTAGCAGACGTGTGAATTTCTGGCTCTCTGTTCCAGGACGACGCAGATTGTGAAATGGAGAACGGCACATTCTTGCCTCAGAGACTTTCCAACGGACACGCCCATGCTTATCACTACTCCACGGGGTAAGAATCATTAAAGCGACCGAGTTTTAGGGCGCCTAGAACCGTATTACTAGAACCGCATTACTAGACGATTTAGACTTTGACTAACATGACGTATTGGCCATCCAGTGTTCCTGCTCACATGGACGAGGACAGCTGCTGTGAACCGGACGACTCTACCATGGAGCTCCTGAGCCCCGATCATCATGAACACGTGCAGGAGAACCCCGGTACCATGCAGTGTTTAGGTGAGTGAACTGACATTCTGACTTTCCCGCAGGTCTCAGAGTGTGTGTGTGTGTGTGTGTGTGTGTGTGTG
>JAOVVF010000026.1:4660634-4673733 GCA_028565595.1 Duopalatinus emarginatus
AAATCTTCACATATAAGAAAGTCACAGCCAAACCAGCAAAAGACAACACAACTTACAAAACAAAACCATTTTAATAATCGCCTTTGTGTATTTACAAATATCTACAAAAAAAAAACAAATTTTTCCATAAATACGTAAAAATATTTTAACTCGTTTTCTGTTAATCCATAAAAAAAATCTCTCTCTATAGTCTCTTTAAGAGAAGGAGAAAACTCGGAAACTCCCAAGTCCTTTAAATCCATCTCACACTATCAGTGAAGGCTTATAACTGTTCACAAAAAAGGTGTATTTATTGTGGCATCGCGTCAGGTAGTAACCGCTTTAGTCATGAAGGTATCGACACCTCAGCTGTTAGACGTGTTACTAGCAAACCCGAGTGTAAAATTAGAGCTGCTCTATGCATAGAATTTTAGCAGAAATGCAGGCAAGCGCTTCAACGCCATGCCGCAGTAATTTCATTCAACAGACGCAGTGATGTACGTTTTGATATTACTGCACATTATCTTTCCCACTGCATATTTAAACAGCAGAGGTCCCATCATGTCCAAGAATGTGGCTGATGTTATGAGCTGGGCGATTCGACTGTTTGTTAGAGTCAGAAGAGGAAGTATTTGCGAGTGACAGTAAAGGAGACATTGGCATTGAGGAACCATCAGGGGGCATTGCTGAGGCTATTTCAGGGAACAGAGAAGTCAGGTTAAAGTTGGATAAATGAGGAGTAATGCTTGACGAGTTTGCAATGGGCATTGGTGTTATATCAGTCAGCAGCGGATAGCTTGGCTGTGCAAAGCCTACAGGACGGGGCGGAGAAAGAATAGATCCAAAGCGGTTGTTAAGTGGAGCGGTGCTGCTCTTATCAGCACTTGGACTTGTGAATATCTGGTTCGAAAAATACTGTATAGGAATCTCATTTGGAATGCTTGGATGAGCAGCAGGTGAGTATGAGGGGTAGAAAGAAGGGAGAGTGTTCTGAGGCTCTACAGGAATGAGCGCTGGGGTACGAGAGGCATTGGGCTGGGTGACTGGGGGAATAAAAGATGTATTTGCATTAATCGGAGGTGGAGGGTTCATACCTCCTTCGCCAATAAAAGGAAAGCCAAAGTTCTGGGTGAGGTGCTGATCGGAAACCAAGTTGCTGTCGGTGCCAACCTGCGCACCCTCGGACATAAAGCGCACAATACTCCTGCGCCGAGATTCGCCGCTCGTCTGTGGACGTCCAAGCAGTACTCCCCCTCCTGATGGAAGCGGCAGTGGACTTTCGGGTTCAAATGTGTTTACAGATCTTAAATTACCAGACCTTGATCGATCTCCTGGGCGGATTTTTGAGCTCTGTGGGTCTGGTCCAATATGATGGGCTCTCTGACTGACAGCTGAAAGTGACCTGGAAGAGCCTTGAGGACGGCCTGTATCTGAGCTACTGTGTGGTGTTGATGGCGGATGGGGCAGAACTGATCTTACAGAAGAGCCATGCAAATTTCCACTAACCTGAGAAATGTGCCCTTTATTGTTGTCCCCAAGATGCATGGGAGGAGCCGTTTGTGTAGGGTGCAAGTTAGGGCTTGAGACTTTAGCCTGAAGTTCCCCAGAAGAAACTCCAGGCACACAGTTGTACTCTATACTTGCCGCAGGACAGCCTTGTGCTGACCTTTGGTGTCCAGTTTGTTCAGGAAGATGTGGAGCCAATAGACTTTGCATAAAGCTCTGATGGCATGAATCCTGCTCACGTGGCAAGCCTGCTCCTGGTTGTACCCCCTGTGCTGAAGGATGTGTCCCATATGTGCCACGACTACGTCCATCACCAGAAGAACCAGCCCCCATTCTAAATCCAGTTTGTGGCTGGGGACCCCTCTGAGCCGGAGCCACAGATTTACTGCTCATATCTCCACTGCGAGACACTTGCACTTCGAAGTTGTTTACCTGAGGCCCATTACCGAGAGTCTTGAAAGGTAAACGTTCTGATAATCTCTGGATGTCTGGAGCCCCAGAATGTTCTTGGGCTAGTCTGCTTTGAGGATTATGACTAATATTTCCTTTGCCATGTGAGGAATCTACGTAACCTTGTAATTCAGCCTGATCCTGGGAATTTCCACGAGTGGCCTGTAATGTATGAAGTCCCATACGTTGGTCACCAGCAGTTGAAGTTTTCCCAATAAGTGCCTCAGCAGAATAACTGGACAGACGATGACGCTCCTGTCGTGATGGAGTACAAGCTAGATCTGATGAGCGAGAAACAGGATTACTAGCTTGTGAAGTTAGCTGCTGCTCCAAAGTGCGAGAACCCATTAACCTTTGCATAGCTCCATGATCCTGTCCTGGCTGGCGGTCTTGCTGACTCAAATGGTTGTTCTGATGACCCCTGGGACCTGCTTGTTGACCCTCACAATTCTTTTCCTGTCTATTAAAATGCTGTTGTTGCTGAAGTTGTTGCTGAAGATGTTGATGCCTTGAGTGGGAACCTTGCTGCTGCATTTGCTGCTGTTGCTGTTGGTGTGACTGTTGCTGCTGTTGAAGCTGCTGTGGTTTTTGCTGTTGGTGTTGCGATTGCTGCTGATGTTGGTGCTGTTGGGATTGTTGCTGCTGTTGCTGTTGGTGCTGCTGAGCTTGCTGTTGGTGTTGCTGAGACTGTGGAGGTGGTTGGTGCTGTACACTATTCTTCTCCAAGTGATGCTGCTTCTGTAAATTGACCGGAGGTCCTGTCTGACCACCACGCACAACTCTCTTTTTATGGACATTCTGATCTTGTAGCAGAGTTCTCTGTTGAATATTGTGGAGCTGGGGGTCTGGTTGTGTAAGATGATGCTGAAGTTGGTAGAGGTGTCTTTGCTGTTCTTGGTGGTGTTGATGTTTGAGGTAATGGCTTCCTCCCAGGATCTGTCCAGATTGTGGTGTTCCATGCTGTATATGACCCTGTTGTAAGTGAAGCACACTAGGTTGATTTTGTTCATGTGTTGCAAGTTGAGTAGGGCAGTGTCCTTCAGGTGGGCGAAGCACAGTTGTCATAAATGTATTTCCTGAAAAGAGGGCGCCTCCTCCATCAGAATGGTTCCCAGGCATAACTGATGAGGAATTTGGGGGCATTTGTCCAGACATTGTCTGAATATGTTCTGTCCCCTTAACATCCATCCGAACAATGCTACCAGTTGGACATGGTTTTGAGCGCTTGTTTATGGGAAGAACAAGGTCCTCTTGAGCAGACCGTTTTGACATATCCTTTTGGTGACGTTCAGATATCCCAGCACCTAGGTGATTTCTCATGAGAGCACTTTTCAGTGGTGTATATTCATGAACTTGCGCTGGGCCAGAGCAGCTTTGAGTGACCTGAGATGATGTCTGAGACACTAGAATTGCTGCTCCCCCTGGTGATGGAATAGATACTTGCTGGCCAAGGTTTGGAGACCCTGGGAAAGACTGGACCGAGCTTGGCCTGATGAGATTATTAACATTTAGACTAGTGAGAGTACTAGCTTGTGACTGAGAATAAGCCGTGTTCAGGGGAAGCCGGACACCAGATGTACTAACGCCAGACACCTCAACTAGTGATGGAGTCTTTGACCCTGTTATATCACCTTGATTTGCCGGCTTTAACTGTTGACTTGTGACCCTTTCTTTGATTATGGGGGTTTGCTGTGTTTTTGGGAGTTCCCATCTGGTGGAAGTGGTACTTGTTGAGTTATCACCACCGCAGCTATCACTCTTTCTTCCTGGGCTGTCTTGCTCAAATATAGCTCGTGCAGCCATTGCTAAGATTTCAGCCTGCTCAGAGGTGAAACTAAAAGATCCGAATGTATTAGGAGATGCAGAAATATTCTGACCAGTTGGAAGCAGGGATGCAACTGAAAAGCCTCTATTACTTGAAGCCCCTGCTGTTGGCGAGTCAGTCTGTCTATTTGCCACTAGCGAGGAATCATAGGATTCATTTCCCATTGTTGAAACCTCCTGTGAAAGAATAGTTTCTTTCTGCAAGAAAGAGTCAGCCTCAGATATATTCTCTGTGGTAGCATTTGAATGGCCGCCTCTGCTGAGTTCTTTACTAGTATTCGTTTGACTGAGCTTGATACTCACAGACTGAATCTGACTAGCAGTTGTCACAGGCATATTAACCTCTGAATGTTTAAGAAGCTTGTTGAATGTGTTTAAATTCCTGGATTCTTGGTGCTGTACAACTGGTGTTGTATCTGATAGATCTGAACAAGTTGAGGATGTGGGGTGCAAAGCAAAAGATGTCTGCATCTGTGAGGTGTCTACTGCTTTAACTATTGCAGGCTCAGTTTGAACTTGTGAAACCTTCTCCAAGAGGGATACCGTTTCTAGACTCTTTCTTGGATCAGCACTTGTGCCTGACAGTATATTCTGAGGTTGGAGAAGTGCAGTTGGAACAGAAGAAACCTTCACATTACTTTCTGAAGAACTGACACTTGGGGTTTTGTTTTGAACTAAATTAGGATTTGATTCTGTTGGTATGCAGCTACTAGAGGAATTGCTAACTGTTGAGTTATCTTGAGAAATAAGTGCACTGGATGAAGAGTTATCATTCATCATTGATTTTGTGCAAGTAGTGACACCCCTATTCGATGTGCTACACTGAGAAGAGAGAACACTAACTGTTGATTTATTCTGTTGAAGATCAATATTATTGGTTAAAACAGGTTCACTGCTGGCATGGACCACTGAACTTCCCTCAGTAACAGAACTGAGGGTGCTAACTGTTTTACTGTAAGATGGTGGAGCTGCATCAACACTTTTTCCATGAACTTGAGCAACTTCATCACCCACTAGGGAAGTGACTGTTGTAGTTGTTGCCAAATTGGCAGGACGGTCCTCTAATTTGCTACTTAAACTAACACTAATGGCTGTAGAAGTACTGCATGTTGAAGTAACACTGATGTCCATGGATGTACTTACAGTGCTGGTTTTGTGGCTCATATCCTCACTGGCAGAATTCATAAAGTGATCTGTTATATTGGATGATGGTTCTTGTGCAAAATTTGACTGAGATGGCTGAGCTTTTGCTGGCTTTGCAGCAATCCGGCAGGTGCTTCTTTTCTGATTAGGTTCTTTTCTCTTGACTGGTCTGGTCCTTTTGATCGACATCTGTTTGGGTTGGTTTACAGGTGCTACACTAGCCTGCCTAGGCAGGATGTTAACTGGACAACTTACTGATGTTGACACAGGTAAAACAGGGGGTTGAACAGGCTCAGTTGTTGTACTGACTCCTGAAACCAGTTTGGACAGAGAAGACTGCACTGTAGTGTCTGAAGGTGAAGTAATTTGCAGTGGTACATTGCTTTGATTGGAGACCTGTGAAATGCTCTGATTGGAGACGTGTGAAATGCTCTGGCTAAGGCTAGTGAGAGCACCCAAACAATTTAATGCAACATTGGTGTTAGGTTCCTCAGAAGTGGGTTGAATGATTTGTGTAGCACTTTGGCTAACCTGAGAGCTCCCCACGTCTGTTGAGTTCACTGATTGCAAGACGTATACCTGCCCATTTACAGTGATAGTCTGGGGTGCCTGTGACTGAACCTGTGCTGAAGGACGAGGAAGGATGTGAACTAGCTGTTTAGCTTGAACAGTAGTGGGGCAGGGGTTGCCTGAGGTGATTACTTGATTAGCCAAAGTGGGAACTGCAGTTGGCACAATGTTAGTTTGATGGTTCTGCTGAGTAGGCGGCATTGTTGGTGTCTGGATAATAACTATATGCTGGCAAGCTGCCTGACTGGTCACATCCTCTCTAATTACTTGTGGGGCTGGACATGTACTGGCCTGCTGCAAAATAACAACGTTAGGATTGTTTTGAGGCAGGGATGTCCCAATTACTGGGGTTCCATCTGAATTCATTTGCACAACCTGCATTGTCTGAAGTACTGGCAGTGTGGTGGCTTGAGTCTGGGGCACCAGTGTTTGCTGAACAGGAGGCACAATGGCAGACTGGGGATGGGGTACTATAGCTTGTTGGGCTTGGGGCTGAGTTGGCATAGTAGATTGTAGTTCATGCTGGGGAGGTGTGGGATGATGGGTTTGAGTCTTGGGTTGTATGGCTGGGTATGTATGGGATTGGGTTGATGGAGGAACTGGTTTGGGTAAAATTGTGGGTTGAGCTACAATGGTTTGCGACTTAGACAGTAATCCTGTCTGGGGTACAAGAGGTGACTGATGAAGAACCACAGGTGTCTGAGATAAAAGTGATGGCTGAGTGACCACAGGTGTTTGAGGACAAGGGAGTACAGCTGGTAACAACTGGGGAGGGTTAGGCTGAACAGGGATGCACACTGGTTTGGGGGTTTGCAGTTGCATAGGAACTTGCGTTTGCACTTGGAGAGGAATTGGTTGGACTTGTGGATTTGCCACAACAGGACATACTGACATTTGTGGAATATTATGCCCAGAGTTACTGGCTTCTGTGGCCAATGGTCGACAGACAGGCTGGACTGTATTGCCAGTAAGCTGTAGTGTTGTCCATGTAGTCTGTGTGCTGCTAGCTGCACTGGTCCTAAGATGAGCCGAGTTGCCTGGTAATGTCTGAGCAAGAGACATGCTTTCAGCATCCTGTTGTAGCACTGAAGGAGCATCAGAAACAAGTGTGTTACTAACCACGGTTTGAGGCAAGGAGGACAGACTCAATACTGGCTGAAGCTGGAAAGGCATTGAGCAACTGGTAGACGATGGAGGGGTTGGTGTAGGCTTGGCTGGCTGAGTTTGTTGAGGACTAGGTGCAGTGACAGCAAGCTTAGGACATATGCCTTGAAGAGTAACATAATTCCCAGGAGGGGGCAATTTTGGAGCAACCGGAGCCACAGCAGCATACTGCTCCACCACTGCAAGACAGGGCTTGGACACAGCAGGAATAAGAGTCGCTAGTGGAATGTGGGAAGATGTAGTAGGGGTGATTGTTATTTCATTGATCTGTGTTCCATTTGGGACACCAAGTGCTTGACCTGGACCCAACTGAACATTGCAAGATGGTTGGATGGCTAAAGCATTTACTGGCTGCTTATCCAGGTGAGAAACAGGATTTGAAGGAGCAGACATTTTACTTGCTGCAGAAGCTAAATTCTCATTAGAGTACACGATTATTCCCTTTGACGTCAAGTGAGTTGGTGTTATTTTGGCTACTTTAGCACAGCGTTGCTTGCCCTTCCAATGGATAGTGGGGTCATCCAGAAAGTTGATTCCATTTGCTTTAAGGAGCTCAATGTAATGAGCACTTTCCTTTCTCAAGTCCTCCACCTGTTGTCGTAAGCGCTTTATCTCGTCCGCTGCAGAGAAACAGTCAACATAGGGTTTAACATAAGCTAAGGGGAACATCTACTCACATGCTAATACTCTGAATCCCAAATAAGCATTAACTTACTAGATCAGTGGTGCACAACTCCACCACCGCTGTCCAGCACAGCTTAGAAGTTTCTCTACTCAAACATACCTTTTTGCACTTACCTCTTAATCGACAACTTTAGTGTGTGTATTTGAATAGAGATACCTTCAATCTGTGCTGGACACCGGCTCTCCAGCACTGGAGTTGTGCCCCCTGTACTAGATGATTAATCTTCTATTTTACTGTATTTTCAAAACAGTTTCCAACAAGGAAGGTGAAAGTTGAAAGGTGAAAATATCAGCTGAATTAACTTGGAGGAAAACACTATCGTGTTATTTCTATATAAATGGGCTCACAGATACACACAAGTGGAAAAAGGAATGACACTCTGTTTACAAAGACAGCAGGGCTAACTATGCTCTCTGGGACTTGTGACTTTGGGATACAAAATCATGATCCAATGAAAGCTACAGTATTAAAACATTTAGAAGCCCATACTACTGAAACCGTAAAGGTGCATTTGACAACCCACCAACCTGCCAGAGCAAAAACCTCTCACCTTGTACTTTGTCTCCTCCACTAAGCAACATCTGATCATTTTGTTGCTTCAACTCAGTGATATAACGAAAGGCTTCCCCTAGAATCATATTCTTACTCTGAAAAAATAAATCAAGTGTTTAGAGTGCAAACCTATTACTGTACTATAATTCCATTCGGTTTTTGCAGGACATTACCTGTTTTAAGGCTTGAGAGCAAGGCAAGAGATCTCCAATTCGTTTGATACCAGCGTTGATCTTCTCTTTGCGGTGTCTTTCCACTGAACCACACCAAATGGTTGGGTTTTTTTTTTGTACATGAAGGTTGAGAAACAAAGAAAAAACACCAAGTGATGACTATGATGTTGGCATGAACATTTAAAAATATTTCAATAGTCTTGTCTTATAATAATTATCAGGTACATATTGGAAAGCACTATAATATGTATAACCACAAGCAAGATCCATTAGCCCACACACATTATTACATACACTGAAATAGCAGAAAAAAACAAAACAAAAAACAAAACAAAAAACAAAACAAAACAGTACACCAGTCTAAAATATTTGGTAGGCCCCCTACTGGGCGGAAATACTATGCAGGCAATGAACACCAAACTTCCTGCAGAACGCTCCACAATTCTGCTGTAGTCCGAGGTGAAGGATGTCTGTGTTCCACAGCATGTTGCATTGTATCTCAGATGTGTTCGATAACATTGAGATCAGGTGATTTTGGTGTAAATGACTAAACCCCAAACTCAGATGAGTGTTCCTCTAACCATAATTTGGTGTCTCTAGACTGGTGTGTGGTGGTGCATTGTCCTGTTGGAAGAGGCCAGAGCCATAAGAATGAATGCAGGACATGTGAACGGGTGTAACTCGTCAGAAAGGAGACACACACACACACAGTGTTAACATGTCAGAGATGTTTGTAGATGTACCAGGGGTCCCATGGAATTTCAGCTATACATAAACGCCATACCATTACAGAGCCTAGGCTTTTCTGTATCACTTTTTCTGGCACTTCAGTGTGTATATACACACTATAAACTGCCCAAACTGGTATAATACACTTATAATTACTGCGCTCTTACCTGCATTGTGCGTCTCTTTGTTTTTTTTCCTCCTGACAAAACAACAAAACAAATACAATTAATGCTGCAAAAAAATCAGGAACACATAATATAGTTCCATATAGTTTTATATCTTATCTAGTGGATTAAGATTAAATCCTCACCGTGTGGGTTTCTGGGTAGTTTCTGGCTGATTCTGTATTATCTCCGGCATTGTGGAACGCACTGCAGTCTTAAAGAGGAAAAAAAAAAACATAACTGTAGACAGCTTTTCACAATGCACAAAAGTGTGCTAACTATAAATGAGTCTTTATGTAAACAAACCTACCTGCCAGCAGTGGGCAGAAGTGTATAATGTATGCCAGTTTAAGCTCAGGGATCACAGAGCTGGCTTCTTCATGAAAGCATTTGTCTGTGAGCAAACAAGAAGAAGCAAATTTTGAGTATCAGTCTAAAACATCCCAGTGTAACTTATCTTATTTCAATACATCACAATCTCACAGGGATGAAAAGTCAAACATCCCTTTTTAGAAGCACTTACACCGCTGTTGAAGATATCATGCTTTATATATACACTTTAGGTATTGTTAATGATTGAAGACCTTGTTGTAGATCTTCTGTGGGATCAGACTATACGTGCTAGCCTTCAATCATCACATAATCCGTGGGCGACTGTGACCCTGTAACCAAAGCGTACCGAAAACACTTCCCAGGACCTGCTGTTTAGGACATGCTCTGATCCAGTCATACTATAACACACCCCACACCAGTATGGCACCACCACCATCCTGCACACTGCCATCTTGCTGGTTGGGGTCCATTGCTTAATGGCGCACACAACCTTACCAGCAGGCAAAAACAACTCAACAACTCAATAGACCATATCCCAGACCTCCAGAATCCAGTTAGCAACCTTATGAGCCCAGGTGAGGCACTGTGTCTGGTGTCATGGTGTTGGATATCCCATGTAAGCTACACTACTAAGGAACACTACATTCATGTGTCTTATTCATGTGTCATGTGTTTCTAGAACACATGTGACACTGTAGATCGTTAACCGCCCACACAACGGCACCCAGTATTATGCCAACTCACGTCGCCTTGCCATGAGCGCGTTGGTAAGTGTTTTCACAAGGTAAAAACCCTTTTTCACAAGGTAAAACATGAGACATATGGATGTTCCCAAGCCAGCATGTGACAGTCATGCATATTAATGCGTATAAAGTCATTCATACACAGACTTATACACCTGTATGGTGAAAAAGTATGGTGATTCCACTGACCTTGCTGCTGATCGGTGATTTTCACACACAACAGTCTCTAGAGTTTACACATCACAGTGCAAAAAACTAAACAAAACAAAACCAGTGAACGGCAGTTCTGCCAGTACAAACACCTTGCTGACGAGAAAGGTCACGGGAGAATGACCAGACTGGTTTAAGCTGAAAGCACGACCACAGTGACTCAAATAATAACCCTTTCTAACCATGGTGAGCTGAAAAGCATCTCAGAACAAACACAGAAAATTCCACTCCTGTCAGCCAACAACAGGAATCTGAAGCAACAGTGAGGGTACAGTAGGCATATGCACAACTTGTTAACTAATATAAAACCATTACAATTACCATTACCAATACAACTGAGCAGTTAAGGGGTTGTATTAACAAGGGCTCAAGGGCCCAACACTGGCAGCTTGGTGGTTGTGTGGATTCAAACTCATGACCATCTGATCAGAAATCCAACGTCTTAACCACTGAGCCACCACTGCAAACATAAACAAGCATTCAGAACCAGGCGTCTGATTTCCAAATGGTGTTTTTTAAAAGTGGAAGACATGCATTATGCTAAAACTGACAGATAATTCAAGCTGTACTCATTACAAACAACCATAACACTCTGGGAAGCAACCCGTGCCAGAAACTCCCAATCAGAATCAGTAGCATAAGTCTCTTCTCACCACCACATTTGCATATATGGCATTTGGCAGATGCGGCCTTATCCAAAGTGACTTGCATTTATGCAAGCCCCAAACCACGGTGCCTGGGGAGCAGTTGGGGGAGTAAGGTGCCTTGCTCAAGGGCACCTCAGTCGTGTCTTGCCCCTGGTGGGGATCGAAACGGCGACCTTCCGGTCACTAGATCGGTTTCCTAAACACTAGGTCACGGATGCCCAAATGGACCCTCAGTCTGGTTTAGTTGACAACACGATAATGGGTGCTGTATCGAAGCATATTAATGGAAAGTTGAGTGGAAGGTGGTAGGTGCAAAAGCAACAGGGATAACTTCTATCTTGAAATGATTGCCAAGAAAAAGCCATTTAAAAAATTAGTGGAGGTTCACGAGTGGACTGTGTCTGGAGTAACTTCTTTAAGAGCCACCATACACAGACGTATCCAGGACATGAGCTACAACTGTCACATTCCTTGTGCCAAGAGATTTATGATCCAGGGACGTCAAAAGTGTTTTCCCTGGGCTAAGGAGAAAAAGGACTGGACTGTTTGGTCCAAAGTCCTGTTTTCAGATGAAAGTAAATTCAATGTCCCAGAGTCTGGAGGAAGAGTGGAGAGACACAGAATCCAAATTACCGGAGGTCCAGTGTGAAGTTTCCACAGTCTGTAATGGTTTGGGCAACCATGTCATCTCCTGGTGTTGATCCAATGTTTTATCTCAAGTACAAAGTCAGCACAGTCATCTACCAGGAAATTTTAGAGCTCTTCATGTTTCCCTCTGCAGACAAGCTTTATGGAAATGCTGATTTCATTTTCCAGCAGGACTTGGCACCTGTTCACACTGCCAAAAGTACCTGGTTTAATAACCACAGTATCATTATGGATGATTGGCCAGCAAACTCTCCTGACTGAAACCTTACAGAGAATCAATGGTTTATTGTCAGGAGGAAGACGAGAGACACCAGAACCAACAATGCAGACCCGGGCTTCCAAACACCACAGCAGTGCCACAGGCTGACTGTCTCCGTGAGACACCGCATTGATGCAGTAATTCATGGAAAAGGACCTAAACAAAGTATTGAGTGCGTTTACTGTACACACTTTCCATTGGGCCAACACTTCTGTATTACAAATCTTTCTTTAATTGATCTGCTCTGAGATACTGAATTTTGGGTTTTTATTAGTTGTAAGTCATAATCATCATCATTAAAGGGAATAACCGCTTAAAATACATAACTCTGTGTGAAATAAATCTATATAATATATAATTTTCTCTTATTAATAATAAACTACCTTTTAAATATTATTCTAATGCATCTGTAGGTGATATTTTCACACCACATTAATGATATGATTATATATAAATTCCTGTATGATTATAATTTCACACCACTTTATATGGTGATAAATTCTTGACCATTATCATTTATTACAAATAATTAATTCTGATTGTAAATGATTTAGTTCTGATAGTGTTTACTTTTCAGTTTATTTTATAATTAAAAATAATATTATATAGATTCATCACACACAGTGATACATTTCAAGTGTTTATTTCTTTTAATGTTGATAATTGTGGCCTTTTTTAATTAGTCTTATGTAATACTCTAATTATAATAACTTTATTACTAATCATTACTTATATTTATAATAATTAGAGATCGACCGATATGGGTTTTTCTAAAACCGATGCCGATGCTGATATTTAGAGGTCAGGGTCAGCCGATGGCCGGCTGATGCCGATTTTTAGGGCCAATATCTTAAAGTTTTCCTCTTTATTTCCATGCTAAAAAAATCTCAGTAATAATAAGTGGATGCACAACATTTCTGAACTTAACATCATTTATTGAACACTGACTTGAACCGTCTCTCGGATTAATTTTGTGCGCTTAAATATTTAAACAAAGTTAACCAAACAAATCAATACACTGACCAGGTATAAACATAAAAACTGTCAATTGTTTACCTAAAAGATTGAGAATATTTATCAAACTGAATCTTTCAAGTTTGTTGGAGCAAGTGTAAACTTAAATGTATATTTAAATAAAACAAATACAACTTTACAAATAAAAATCACTTAAGCTGAAGAATATAATTATATATAGATATATAAAAAAAAATTTGTGGTGTTGTAAACACACTCGCAGCAACCGGCAACATTTGTGTGTGGTTTAATGAACATGTGACACCTGACACAGAACATCTAAAGTCTTATTTGTATATAAATCCT
>JAOVVF010000026.1:4684813-4697241 GCA_028565595.1 Duopalatinus emarginatus
TTAGCATAACATGTGTTCAACATTTTAATTGTAACATTTCACTTTAAAGCCTTATTCATTTACATAGATTTAAAAAAATGTGATTAATCGCGATAAACTATATGAAATTCTGAGATTAATCGCGATTAAAAATCGTTTTAATCGTTTGACAGCCCTAATATATATATATATATGATTGGAATATTAGTTATAAAACACTGTTTTTCATGTTGAATATTGTGCAGTAGAGTTTTACACACACACACTGTTATATTACAGAGTGAAAATACAGGACTAAGATGAACTCGGTCAGACGCCTGGTGGTGCGGCACCGTTTGTCAGTGGAACATCCACACAGAATGACCAGAGTTACTCAATCGTCTATTTACACCTCCTTCCTCTTTTCATCAGTTAGTCACAAGCGCTGGTCATGTGATCCTGATTTACAAACCTCCTTATTACCATCATCCAGATCTTAACTCATTAACCCATGAGATGTTCTGAACTGAAGGTCTGAGATGTTCTGAACTGAAGGTCTGAGATGTTCTGAACTGAAGGTCTGAGATGTTCTGAACTGAAGGTCTGACCCTCGTCCTCAGGCTCTCTGTGTTTGTGTAGTAGATTTTGTTGGTGAGTTTATTACTGTGTAATTCTCTATTTATGGGAAATGAACACTTTCATGTTCAGTTTGTCGGTTTAGCAACGGTTCAGTGTTGTGAAACCAGAGAAAGAAGAAATCAGAGATTAACATTCGCTCTGATTGTTTTGAGCCATGAGACGTCCAGAAGTCTCAGTATGTAAATTGACTATGAAGTGCCGTTACCTCAGGGGACGACTTGTGAACGCCCACACCTGTATAAGCTCTGAGGCGTTATCTTGTGAGTGAGGTTGAACACTGGCCAGCATGCTCATGGCAAGGCGATGTGCATTATCTAAACTTTACTGAGACATGATACTGGGTATCGGATAGATGGGGACATTCCTCGATCCACAGTGTCTGGGAATACGTCATAGAAGGCATTACCACCCACAGTGGACAAAGCAAAGGTTGACAACAGCCACTTAAAGATCGTGACTGGAGGCTGTCTGTAGACATACACGTTCAATGCCGGAGGACCCACACACTCATCCCAGAGGTCAGTGCTGTGTTCCTGAGCTTCCATGGGATATGGGAGCAGAAGATCCACCACAACACCAGACACAGCTTGTTACCTGGGCCCGTTAGGTTGTAAACTGGACTCTAGGGGACCCGATGAGTCTTAGAACCAATGGAGGTCTGGCACCTACAAATCCCACCTCTGTCAGTGGATATCCAGACGACATGTCATTGTTGATACGGTGATGTTTTTGGTAAGGGGTCTCTAGTGTCAGTGATTTTAGAAGTCAGGACATCATCTTTGTATCAGGAGACACAGTAAAAACCTGTTTACTGATTTTTCTGTCATGAACCCTATCCGGACGGGATTAAATTTACCTGGGCTCCTGGGGTATTTCCCTTTCTAACGTGGGTCCTGGGGTAATTCTGTCTCTTACGCGGGGTCTTGGGGTAATTCTTTGTTTTACACGAGGTCCTCTGTGATTTTATTCTCCTCCAGAACGAAACCATGTCTGTGGTTTTCCCAGACGTCCTCAGAGAAAATGACTGGCAGATTGACCTCCTGTCCTGTTTTTTGATAAACTGGTGGTTGTCCGATCGTTTTAGTCTCGTCTGGACGCACATCTCCGAGTTTGTTCAGACAGACGCAGTCTTGCGTTCAGTAAAATAGATTTTAGCCTCCTGCTGCACACCGTAGTCAGACACTGAGCGTGCGTTTCCATAGAGATAGTGATATCATGTGATCAAGAAAGTTAGAAACTCACTGGTCCAACTGTTTCGTATTGTCCTCTTGAGAAACTAATCCAATCTGAATAGGGCTTTTTTTTTTTTTTTTTTTTTTTCCAAATGAAAGAAAGGAAGAACTCTGACTGCTCACATGAACGTGACTGACGTGTCATCCAGAACTCTTAAAATATCTGACAGTCTGGTGTTAATGAGGAAACAGAGGCTCACGGTGCAGCTCTGAAGTCCAGGATGTCTTCAACCAGTCACTGAAGTTTTCTCTTACTGATGTGTCCCAGTCACGGCTCCTGTTTGAGTAAATCGTGACGTTGTAAAAGATACAGACAAAGCAAACTTTATAACTGATCAGCCGTAACATTAACACCACCTGCCTAAACAGCCACCAGCTCCAACTAACCAAATCATCGACTCCACAAGACCTCCGAAGGTGTTCTGTTGTATCTGGGATCAAGACATCAGCAACACGTCCTTCTGTTGATTTTCTTCTCTGGGATCGGACCAGACAATCTTGGTCTCCCATGTGAGTGTATTGTGCTGCTGGTTGGCTTCACGAGTCTCGGAGGAGGGGCATGTTTGGCCTCTCCGCTGTGAGGAATGACAGGTGACCAAGGTAGATGAAATTGTAAAATGTAGTTTTTGCGTGGTTGAGGAAAGTGTGAAAGTGAACCACTAATTGACCACTGTGCTTGTACACTAAGTGGAATTTGACTTCCGCGTTTAACACACACACTAGGGGGGGCTGTGAACACAACAGAGCGTCTGGGGCTCTGTTGGGGGTTGGGTGCCTTGCTTAAGGGCACTTCAGTCGTGTCGTGTCGGTAAAGAGCATTGAACCGAAGACCTTCTGGTCACAGGGCTGGTTCCTTATCCACCTTGATCAATTGTTCAAACCCAAGATCTACTGATGATATCAAATAAAATTAAAACTGGTTGATACGATATAAAGGACTTGAGTCAGGTGTCATGTCCGACATGCTGAGTCATTGTTTTGATTGGGAATCTTTCAGACTTGGGACACGAATCGGGTGTTTAAATGATGCGTTAGTGTAGAGGAGGTGCTGCTTATTGAGTGGCTCCTTCACTGGGTGAACCAGTCACCATTATGTATGTACCACCGGTATGTACCACCTATATGTACGTCCTCTTTATAATTAAAGTCTGACATCACGCACTTTGTTTTTAGACACACTCCTCTAACATGGACTTCTCCAAGCTGCCCAAGGTCCGAGATGAGGAGCAGGAGGGACAGTTTGGATACGTACACGGCGTCTCCGGACCTGGTTAGTAAACTTTGCATGGTTTATACTCATCAATCGCCTGTAGTTTCGTTGCATAAATATCCGGCGTGTATTTGTGACTCCGTCTTTCAGTGGTCACGGCTTCCAGCATGGCCGGAGCGGCGATGTACGAGCTGGTGCGTGTGGGCCACAGTGAGCTGGTGGGAGAAATCATCCGGCTGGAGGGGGACATGGCCACCATTCAGGTGTATGAAGAAACCTGTATCCTTTACACCCAGTCAATCAGGGGATTTTATTTAGGGGTGTGGTAGGTACCCCAATCACCATCATGAATTTTGCATAAGCTCGTCGTTACCACTTTTATAGCGCCCTCTGTTGGTTACGGTTAATAAATTCTTTGCCACACTGAGCAGTTTTCCTGAGCCGTCTTCAGCTGGCGTGTCCGTCGGTGACCCGGTCCTGCGTACAGGAAAGCCTCTGTCAGTCGAACTGGGACCCGGGATCATGGGATCCATCTTTGACGGTATCCAGCGTCCACTGAAAGACATCAACGACCTGACCAAGAGCATTTACATCCCTCGAGGAGTGAACATCGGCGCTCTGAACCGCGACATCAAATGGGAGTTCTCGCCCGCCAAGAGTTTACGGGTACGTGTTTTGGGAATCTCATGAAATTCCTCGAATTACAAGTGACGAAGAGTTTCTAACGTTTTTCCGTTTTTTGCGTCAGGTCGGGAGTCATATAACTGGCGGAGATATCTACGGTATGGTCTATGAGAACTCGCTCATCAAACACAAAATCATGCTGCCGCCCAAAAACCGCGGAACCGTCACCTACGTGGCTCCACCTGGCAACTACGACGTCTCGGTGAGCTGTTTGTTCAGTCCAGAAAATAAATAATTGAATCCGCGTTGCGTGTAAAGGCGACTCAGATGCATGTGTTTACAGGACGTGGTGCTGGAGCTGGAGTTTGAGGGGGTGAAGGAGAAGTTCACCATGGTGCAGGTTTGGCCCGTACGCCAGGTCCGACCCGTTACTGAGAAGCTGCCTGCTAATCATCCTTTGCTAACCGGCCAGCGAGTGTTGGACGCCCTTTTCCCGTCAGTGCCTTTATTTAATTTGAATGATCCCGCTAATACATACAGGTTGTGTCAGACCTCACATCCGCGTATGCTGATGTTTATTATCCCACCAGGTGTGTACAAGGAGGCACGACCGCCATCCCAGGGGCTTTCGGATGCGGCAAAACCGTGATCTCTCAGTCCCTGTCCAAATACTCCAACAGCGACGTGATCATCTACGTGGGCTGCGGAGAGCGAGGTAACGAGATGTCGGAAGTACTGCGAGATTTCCCCGAGGTGAGAAACGCCCCACTGTTACTGCTACGCCGTTTAGAAGCGGTGTTAAGGTGTTTGAGTGGATGACGGACCGTGCTCTGGTTTGTCCCAACAGCTGACCATGGAGGTGGACGGGAAGGTGGAAAGCATCATGAAGAGAACAGCACTGGTGGCCAACACCTCCAACATGCCCGTGGCTGCCCGAGAGGCGTCCATTTACACAGGTGGCTAAAAAACGGCTTTGCTTGTTTTTATGTCGTCCGTGTCGCGAGTTTTTGTTTTAACGTGTGGTTATTTTACGCGGCTGTGTTTCAGGAATCACTCTGTCTGAGTACTTCAGGGACATGGGCTACAACGTGAGCATGATGGCTGACTCCACCTCTCGATGGGCCGAGGCTCTGAGGGAGATCTCCGGTCGTCTGGCTGAGATGCCTGCTGGTGAGAATATTAATACTAATAATAGAATTAATTTACTTTGCAACAACAGAAACTGACAGAGCTGCCTCAGTGTTTTCCTGACTCTGTGTGTGTGTGTGTGTGCGTGTGTTTAACAGATAGCGGTTATCCTGCCTATCTGGGAGCTCGTCTGGCCTCGTTTTACGAGCGTGCCGGCCGTGTGAAATGTCTCGGTAACCCAGAGAGAGAAGGCAGCGTTAGCATCGTTGGAGCGTGAGTACTTCTCTGTTTTACTTCGACATTTTACTTTTCAGACATGAAAACTAGTCAGGAGACTGATTGAGTGTTGGGTTTGTCCACAGTGTGTCGCCCCCTGGTGGAGATTTCTCCGATCCTGTGACATCCGCCACTCTGGGTATTGTCCAGGTAAGAACATGTACTCGACATTTTTTTTAGGTCACATTAAAGGCTCAGCAGCAGCTGATATAAAAGTGGAGGATTTTGAGTTCTATTTCTAATGCTAATGCTAACGGCTAATGCTAATGCTAGCGTCTAATGCTAATTGCTAATCGCTAATGCTAATGCTAACGGCTAACGGTTAATGCTAACGGCTAATGCTAATTTGCTAAAGCTAACAGCTAAGGCTAATTGCTATATTAATGCTAATGGCTAATGCTAACGGCAAATGCTAATGGCTAATGCTAACAGCAAATGCTAATGGATAATGCTAACAGCAAATGCTAATGGCTAATGCTAATTGCTAATGCTAATTCTAATTTTAATTGCTAAAGCTCTGCTAATGCTAACGGCTAATGCTAATTTTTAATTGCTAATGCTAATTATTAATGCTATGCAAATAATAGTTGCTAATGCTAATTATTAATGCTATGCAAATGATAATAGCTAATGCTAACGGCTAATTGCTAATCGTTAATGCTAACGGATAATGCTATTTGCTGATGCTAATTCGTTATGTGAATTGGTAATGCAAATGGCTAATGCTAATTGCTAATGGCTAATTCCTATTGCTAATGCTAACTGCTAATGCTCATGTTAATTGCTAATGCTAACGGCTAATGCAAATTGCTACTTGCTAATGCTAATATAGCTGCAATCACACTCGCATTTTCTGCAGGAAATGCACCTCTCTAGTTTCCTTATGATATCCAATCACCTCCACTATCACTGCACATTCATCCTCATTATCACATTCAGAAATATCATCACGATCTGAAGATCCAGCACTGGGGAATTCACAGTCCAAGCCGGTCATAATGGTGTTTTACTGCGGCGTTGTTCACTGTCGTCCACCAGTGACGTCATCACGCCGCATCAGGAATTTCTGTAGCGAGCTCGCGTTTTTTTTCCCGTCAATTTTAAAGCAAATTAAGGTGCTATTTTTATTTTAATTCACCTTTTTATATTTCAGTATCTAAAACAATATGAAATCACCAGGGCGGTCCATAAAGTGGTGCATAGCCTCTAATAGTGTGTTGTTTTTTTTTGTAAACACTCACGTAATTGTTTTTTTTTTTTTTTTTTTCCCCATGTCAGGTGTTTTGGGGTCTTGATAAGAAACTGGCCCAGAGGAAGCATTTCCCGTCTGTAAACTGGCTGATCAGCTACAGCAAGTACACGCGAGCACTGGACGAATACTACGACAAGCACTTCCCCGAGTTTGTGCCGCTGCGCACCAAAGCGAAGGAGATTCTGCAGGAGGAAGAGGACCTGGCTGAGATTGTTCAGCTTGTTGGCAAGGTCGAGATGTTTGCACTACAGCAGGGTTTTGGTGGCTAATAGAAAAAAACCCGGTTCTGATTCTTATCTGTTGAATTTTTATTTCTTTCGCCAGGCCTCCTTGGCTGAGACGGATAAGATCACGCTCGAAGTCGCCAAGCTGATCAAGGACGACTTCCTGCAGCAGAACGGTTACACACCATATGACAGGTTTGTGTTGTTACATGAAGCTCCACTGAGCGATCGACGAGTTTGTTGTCGCTGTTCCAATCAACCCACATCACACCACGTTTACCGTCGTTATCTCCAGGTTCTGTCCATTCTACAAGACGGTGGGTATCCTGTCCAACATGATCGCCTTCTACGACATGGCCCGGCACGCAGTGGAGACCACCGCTCAGAGTGACAACAAGATCACCTGGGCCATGATCCGTGAGCACATGGGCGAGATCCTCTACAAGATCAGCTCCATGAAATTTAAGGTGAACCTTTTATACCTTGATGCTGTTGATTTGTTTTTGACGTTGGCAAATCAGGTCGTTGAATGTTTTCCTGGAGGTGCTGCAACAGAAAGGTTCTGCCAATCATGGGAAGCTTTGAGCTCCTGCATAGAAAAGTGGGAGAATGTCGCCTGTCAAGATGTACCAGGGGTCTGAAACCCATAACATTTATGAAGCCACCACCAGTTGCTACAGTCAGTTCACCTTGACATGTGGGATCACAAGATTTTTCTCCAAACACGGATCCTTCCATTTTCAGTCAGTTGAAATCACGACTCCTCACGCCAGGCTGCTCGTTTTCAGTCATCAAGTGTCCAGTGGCAGTGTTGCCGAACCCAGGCCTGGTGCATATCTCTGTGTTGGGCATTAACAGGGGGCCTCCTGCTGTGTTTGCACACAGAGGAATGTGAGCTCTGCATTTAACCCATCTGTGCAGTGAAACACACACACACCAGTGAACACTAGGGGGCAGTAAACACACTTGCCCAGAGCAGGAGGCAGCCCCAAACCACGGCTCCTGGCGAGTTAGGTGCCTTGCCCAATGGCACCACAATTGTGTCTTGCTTTGGGCCGGGATCAAACCTGGGAACTTCCAGACCAGAACCGAGACCGGTTCCCTAACCACTAGGCCATGGCTACCCAGTGGCTCCCAGTAACCACGGTTGTCCGTTGTCTCCTAAAACCCACGGTTCTGGAAGCTTCCATAGACGTCTGTTTATGCTTTATATACTCACTGGCGGATGCAACCAGTGATGTGCATCGGTGGTGTTGCATGTTTACGTATTTTTTTTTTCTGGCATTTTAAACACTATTTGTTTGTGTTTTTAAGTAAAAAATGAAACACTGAGATGTTTATCAATTTGTGCGACTTAAGGCTCGTTGCGTGTGTGCGCTTCAGGCGATATAACCGTCACTGCCCACATACTGTACATCCTCGTGTCAGCTCTGTTGACATGGTTATTGAGCAGCACGTCCAGTAGAGGGCAGTGTGGATTAAAAAGCAAACGTGGCGACGGCGGAGGAGTATGGCGTCAGATCAATGTCAAAACTAGGGGGCGCAAAAACACAAGGTGAAAAATATAAACCTGCAAGTTTTAACAGTTCGAGCACAGAAAGAGGTCCTGCGTGCGTATTTATCATTATATCGCGCTCAAATAGCTTTTTTGCATTCTTGAATGTTTTGACAGTTTGGGGGCGGGAATTGGGGGTGGTTTTGACAGTTTGTGGGCGGGCTCATGGCTGTTTCTGTCAGCAAATGCCATTGGCTGATGTTTCCTGGCGTTGTGGTTTCACTTTCACGCTCGCTGGAGGAATATTTACGTGCGCGAAATGTTAAAACTTGCAGGTTTATATTTTTCACCTTGTGTTTTTGCGCCCCCTAGTGTTGACATTGATCTAACGCCATAGAGGAGTTGTAGATTTGTATTTACTTCAAAAGCGGCAGCGTTCTATAAGCGGTGGTCTGTGTGGCCATTAAATACTTCAGGACATGTATACGGAGAATTGCACGACCTCTCCTCAAAATGTTCCGCCATTTCTTCTTCGTCGTGTTCATTTGGAGGTGAGCCGCATCTTGTGCTGCCTCCACGGTGTGCAGTGGTATTGCTCCGCCCCATCCACATCTGTAAGCTTTCAGAAATCTCGCGTAGGAAATGAACGCAGAACACAGATGGACAGGAGGATATGTATCCGTATCCGTATTTAATGTTGAGCATAATGTTTATTAAAAATGATGAAATAAATGTTAACCACGTTTGTCACTGCTCTCTCTCTCTCTCTCTCTCTCTCTCTCTCTCTCTCTCTTTCTCTCTCTCTCTCTCTCAGGACCCAGTGAAGGAGGGTGAGGCGAAGATTAAAGCCGATTACGCGCAGCTGCTCGAGGACATGCAGAACTCTTTCCGCACGCTGGAGGACTAAATCCGCGTCCGTGTCCCCACCCCACGGCTGTCTTACTCTCTCTCTCTCTCTTCCTCCTGTCTTCGCTCCATCCTGCAGCATTCCACTTTTTCTTTCCACCCTTCCTCTAATGGAGCAGCAGCAGTAGAAGATTGTTTGTGTTTGACCGTCAAGAACCTCCTCTATTTTGTGTGTGTGTGTTGTAGTTGGTTGTGTTTGTGTTGCTGTGATTGAGGTTTTTTTTTTGTTTTTTTTTCCCCCCCTCGTCCTTCATTTTTCATACTCTGCCCCACTGCCTCACCCTTCAGTGTTTGTTGTTGTTGTTGTTGTTGTTGTTTTGTTGTTTTTTGAGATTGATAGCTGTAGATTCTGGTGTAATTATCATTCCGACGTTCTCTGTACAGACGATTCGAGAGATGCGATGGATTAAACAGAGTCACTATTTATTGCCCGACCTTCTCGAGGTTGCTTGTGTTGTTCTGGTTTACACTGTATTATCCCATGAGGTCGCCGTGCGATGTTCACGGCGGCGTCGCACTTCTCTCGTGAACTGCTCGTGTGACAGTGTTGAAAAATAAACTGATTACAGATGTGTACGTTTCTATGGTAACCTGCGTGATTCATGTATCAATAAAACGGGCCGCGCGATAACCTAATTTACACTCAAGTGCCAGTTGAATACACACACTGGGCATGGTACTGCATGGTTCTGTAGGCAATAAACACCACACTATGCTCCACAATTCAGTTGTGTAGGATTTCCGTCTCCGACTCCGACTCCTGATGTGATCATTTTGGCAGAGCTGTGATTTCATCTGCTTTGGTTCGTATGAAAGAGGTGACGTGTCCCCTGTTACACAAGTACGGTTATGAAAATCCGGTAAAATTCCCATTCTTTTGCAATAGCTGTGGTTATCATGGTTCTATCATTAGGGCCTCGTGCAGCAGATCGGTGCTAAGCCCAATTGTTTTTTGTTGGATTATTATTATTATTATTATTATTTTTCTTCTCTTTCTTCCATCCGATTCGGACTTTTTTGAGGTAGTTGCCATGCATGAAAACTCCTGAAAATTTGTACACACACTGCCACTATGACACACTCGACAAAAACAAAGCCGTGGACCTGAGCGTGACCCAGTGACTCCATAGCGCCCCCTAGTTTCACCTACACACACCAAATTTGGTAGGCTTGTAGGGCTCACCAAGACAAACAACTTTCGTAGTTGTTAGGAAGTGAGGTAACTAGGCTTATATGCTTTTGGACACATGGTCCATTGTAATATACTCGTCCTAGACGGTTCATCAGATTCATGTCAAACTTGGTATACATGATGCTGACGTTAAATTGCGAAGGGATTTTTGATATATTGTAATATGGTGAAATGAAATTTTAATATCTCGCCACATAAACTGGAAATATGTCATAAAGTCAAATAACAGTTAAAGATTTGTCTGAAACTTCTCAGGTTAGTAGATAACATGATTATGATTATGATAACATGATAGACACCCAAGATGCCTGTCTGGTATAGCGCCACCAACTGGCCAAGGAAAGAATAGCATTTTGAATATGTGTGTTTTGACGCCTGATGAATTTTAACATACTCCTCCTAGACGGTTCATCAGATTTATAGGTTAATAGATATGAAGATTATGATGATATCCAGACACCCAATGGGCCTGCCTGTTATAGCGCCACCAGCTGGTTAAGCAGAAATTTAGTCAGAAATTGGAATTGCCTTAAGTAAATGATCTAAAACTTTGCAAAATATTGTATGCCATAATTGTGATGATATTCACTTGTGTAATTCACATGCCTAGGACAGAGCCACCATCTGGCCAAGCAGAAAATTACCAAAAAAGAGATGGATTGAAAGATTTATCTAAAACTATACGAAAAATTGTTGGGTGGCGGAATGTCACGTGTTGCGGATTGACGGATGTGTGAGGGCCCGACCAAGGCCGCTAGTGGCTTTAATTTCCTCTATAACGCTCCATATCGTCTTATCATATCGTCTTATCATATCGTCACCATAACTTTACATTTCTATAAGTCACCTAGTGACGTATAAAACAAGATTCAAGATTTTTTTTATTTGTCGCATATAAATTTGTAGCAGGTGTCTATGTGACTGATTAAATTAATCCATGGTCCATGTGCATTAATCAATTAATGTCCGAATGACATAAGGATAAAACCTCCACCTCGGTCTCTCAGTCCAGACCCTGATCTACCGGAGATGTTTCCCTGAGGGTAACCATTCAAACAGACTATAGTTTGGGTGAATGTCCTTAACAATCTGTTTGTCTGATGTCCTGCACCTCCTGGAGTAAGTACATATCCTGAAGCTTTGCCGCTGCAGAGTCCTGGTGATCACCGTTTGAAGGTCTTTCCTGTCCTGGGAGCTGTAATGTCCAAACCAGGCAGTGATGCTCCCAGAGATGCTAAATAGGAGCTGAAATAGAAGATCCTGAATTTATCATCCTCCTAACACTGGGATCATGTCAAATTATTTCCGGCGAGATGCTGAAACTGCAGGACATTTTCTCTGTGGCCAGCAGAGGGAAGCAGAAGCCTGAATATTTTCCTACACATACACGTCCACATAATAAACAGAATTGATTTAATGGACCCCAAACAACTGATTTGCCTGACTGTCACATATATAAACAGAATAAGGTCCAAGTCTAATTTATTCCTCCGCTGCTGCCTTCCTGGAGAAATATTTTTGAAGAAAGGAAACAAACGTTTTGTTATTCACACCGGTATAAGTCTTAAGGTGGTATCTTGTGAGTGAGGCGCAACACTGGCCAGCTTGAAAGTGAATTATCAGAGTTTGAAAGCGGCATGACAGTGGGTGTCAGGGCATTTGACATTCCTCGTCTGTCCCGGAAATCTGTCATAGATGCCATTTCCACCTACTGGTGCTAAATGACAGTGATTGGCTGCATCTGGCTTGGATCACATTCAATACATGAGGCCCAACACATATAAAACACAGGTCAGTGCAGCATTCCTTTAACGTCCAGGAGATATGGGAGCGGAAGACCCACCAGAGTACCTCTGTTAAGACCATGACGCCAGACACAATGCCTCAGCTGGGCTTGAGAGGTTGCTAAGTGGACCCTGGAGATCTGGCAACATGTGGTGTGGTGTGATGAGTCATGGTACAAATTGATTTGGGCTGATGGTATCCCGGCAAGATCATCAGGCCCAAGATGTCCAGAATTGGTTCATATAGTATTCTGCATGTTTATCTGACATGAGCTCAGTGGAGCTTTTATGGGACGTTGTAGAGAGGTTCATTCACCCTCGAGATGCTAAAGCTACTGAGCTGTGGGTGGATATGGGTGGATATGCAACTCTCTCTTGGCTGGTCTTTCCATGCGTGCCATCAGGCTCCTGCAACTGATCCAGAATGCAGTAGCTCGACTTGTTTTCAACCTCCCCAAGTTTACCCATGTCACCCCCTTGCTGAGAACCCTTCACTGGCTTCCTGTAG
>JAOVVF010000026.1:4749458-4762964 GCA_028565595.1 Duopalatinus emarginatus
GGCACCCCCACAAACTCAAAAGACTCTACCTTTGCAAAGCTGCAATCACACTCGCATTTTCTGCAGGAAATGCACCTTTCTAGTTATTATTATTATTATTATTATTATTATTATTATATGAATATAAATTGTACCCATAGAAATGATTCCAATCTGCACCACTATCAATTCTGCCATCTTGTGGTTCAGCAGGTTAAAGCTCTGGCTTACTGTTCCAAAGGTCTGAGGTTCAACCCCTAGCACCACCAATCCGCCACTGTTGGGCCCATGAGCAAAGCCCTTAACCCTCTATGCTCAGGGGCTTGCCCAAGGGTATCCTGGTTGACCCTGCGCTCTGAGCTTGACTTCCTAACAAGCTGGGATATGAAAAGAAGATCTGGTGTATAATCTGGTGTCTAGACTCTAGACGTATGTGGTGGTGCATTGTCCTGTTAGTAGAGGACAAATCTGTCAGAATGAATACAGGACATGAACTGGTGGAACTCATCACACATAGTGTTCACCTGTCAGAGACGTCTGGATGTGTCCCAGGGGTCCTGTAGGATGCCACAATCCGACCAATCAGAATTCAGAATTTAAATGGAATGAGACTAGTGTTGATCTGCAGAACCGTCAGTATTAGTAGGTATGTGACTTCATTAATAAAGTGTTCTACTGCCCCCCGTTGGTGAACTGCCCCTGCGCCTGAGATATCCCTGTACTTAAAACAGGACAGGGCTGATTCACATGGACGGAAAGTGACTCAGTTATTATACACCGATCCAGCGTAGTACATTAAGTGTTACTGTTAGCAGGACTGTTTGTACCCCGAGCGTGATGTAGTCTCAGGGCGTCGTTGTGGAACAGTTAATAAACAACGACTGCCCCACCGCTTCCCGACTTCACTTCACTTCACCGACCCTTCACTGGGCTTCCTAAACAAGTCCATCATTCCACCGGTTAGTCGTTCTCACCTTATTCTTCCCCTGCAACACTTCCTGCCTATGCGTGACGCTCAGGACGGGATTGAAGGTGGACGTGACTGCTGTCCTCTCTGTCACTGCCATCCAGGAGGAGGAAGCCAGCTCCTCGCATCTTAGAGCCAAAAGATAGAAAAGACACAAGAGGAAGAGAGAGAGAGAAAGAGAGAGAGAGAGAGAGAGAGACAGGACTTAGTTTAGCTTGGACTGTGATGTCACACCACACAGGTGGGAGACACAGCTGCAGCAGCAGGAAGAGGGAACTCCGGAAATATCCCATCGTCTTCCTCATCATCATCATCATCATCATCATCATCATCATCATCAATCCCCTGGGAATTGCAGTTCCTCGTTAAACGGGTTTATTCTTAGTTTTTCGGAGGAACTTGGTTATTTTTGTGTTTAATTGGAAAGCTTCGGAGGGTGCTTGTGTGTCCTACGCTCAGGACACCGTGTACTTAGCAGCGTCCAGCGCTTTGGATGTTTGTGGTGTTTGTGTAAACTTCCTCGAACTAAATCATCCCCTTGCTGAACGGTTCTCATCCAGTGCCAAAGCCGATCCTATCTCTGTGGGAATCTCGGTGTGTTCTAAGGTGCTGTGTGATGCATTTGTATCGGCTATCTGTCATATGTCACCACCCACACCCACACACACATGCACACACACACACACGCACTCCTGCACACACTCCTGCCCCGTCCTGCCCTGGCTCGGACTCCTCTCTCTCTCGCTCTCTGATTGCTCTTCCTCTTGGCAGAGATAGCGAGTGCCCATCTCCTGTGCTCCCGGGTTCCACCCTGATCGTGACACCAGGGTTCCTCACACCCTCACCCAGGCACACACACACACACAGCTCTCTCCCACGCCTCCCAGGAAACGTCCGCTTAATCCGTGCGGACTAACGGACATTTTTACGATTTTTAAGACTCATCCACACACACACACACACACACACACACATGCTCTGTGTGCCTGAGTACAATATTAATCTGAGCTGACGTCATGAAAAGCTTTCCAAACAATAGAGATCCAGATGTGTAAATGATTATTTTTTTTTTTTAATGAGCATCAGTTTATTTGCAAGAAGGTCAGTTATTAGTCGAAACCTTCTATTAGAATGAACTAACAAAAAGACCATATTGGAGACATAAATTTGATTTTTAATATAAAACCACATACATTTGATAATAACACAGACAATACTTGGAATTGTATCAGCCGTTTTTTTTTTTTTTATACACACCAGGCAATTATTTGCTTGCGTTTATCATAAGTACGTTAGTGGTATAAAATTATTAAATATTAGCTTCATATATTACTCATAGAAAAATCTGTATAAAAAGGATAAATCACATTGGGATAGACCCGTAAAGTGAGAAACCTTAGTCTTATACCCGAACACACATTTCTCTTTCACACACACACACACACACACACACATACACACATATACACAAATATATATGCATACATACACACTCGAAAAAAAAAAATTCAATTTCAACACAAATCAGGGCCATGTGTAATATTCAGCATTGCCCCGAATCTAGTGACACAGGATGACATGGGGTTGATGAGAGTCATTTCTTTTCTGGCCCGTGAAGCCCTACACAGCAGGCGCTCTAGGGTCAGCTCTAGAGACGTTCTGGACGTAATTCCGAACTTTTCCGAACGCTCACACTGACACATTGATCCAGAATACATGATCTGAACTCACAGCTTTTTTCTTTTTTTTTTTTTTTTTTTTTTTGTGGATGTTAGAACTACAACAGACAGGCTGGGGGCTTGGAGACAGGTATGGTTCATACATCCATTATAGTACCACTCCAGGACATGAAAACAAGGCAAACAAGCAGCTCCAGAAACGGCGGGCAGCGTGTGGATGGAATTGCACTTCTTCTGGCTCAAAAATGTCTGAGAGAGATTTAAGACAGGTTTAATGATAATAATAATAATAAAAAAAAAAAAAAAAAAAAAAAAAGATTTTCACCGTATGGAGGTGGAGAGAATAAATTAGAAAGCACTTCCATGGTAAGCACGCGCAGACCCCATCCTCCTGACTGCATCTCGTCCTTGGTGTCGGTGTTTCCCAGCATGCACTGGTGCAGCTCTGTCTCTGACTCTGTCTGATGCAGCTGCCGTGGAAACAGTCCAGACTCTCACAGGAGGGTGCCAAGGGCCTGCAGGGCGCCGCTGGTGTCATTCGGGGTTCAAGGATAGTCTCGGTGACTGTTCTGGATGTTGATTGAACACTACATGGAGTGATGGGTGGAGGTGGGAGGGAGGAGGTTAGGATGCGGGTGGTTGGAGATGCTGGTCGAGTTGGAAGGGGAGGGGGGGGGGTGGAGGGTGTGGGATGAGGGGCTCTCAAGAATAGATCAAGCCCTTGAGGAAGCGGACTGTGCCACGTTTGAAGACGCAGGGACAATCACGCTGCTGGGAAGCCGCCTCGCGTCGGGGAGGAAGCCAAACAACGAGAGGAAAAGCGCTCTGATTTTCGCACAGGAAGTCCGTCTGAGCCTCCTGCCCGGCTGAGATAAGAGCGCTGCCGTTCCCATGGCCAAGGCTTGAGCCTGTCCAGCGCTAGGTGGCCAGCCCGGCCCACAGCGCCTCTCTCCCTGCGCCTCCTCCGCCTCAGCGTCAGGCCAGCCGCGCTGGGCTGCTACAAAGAATAAGGGCCTCGGTCAGGATCCTGCCAGTGATCAGCTCTCAATAACACTTTCAATAACACCACTTCAAATCAATGCCATCTCTCTTTTCTTTTTCTCTTTCTTTTCTTTTTTTTGTTTTTACACATTTCTTATTCCTTAAATAAATTATTAGTCAAACTATTTTTACAAGGTCACTTTAAAACATAGGAAAATGTATTCAATTTAGACAGTTTACCCCTTTTTAAAACACCTCTATCATACAAAAAGAGTGGGTTTATAAGACTGGGTTGTACTTTATGGCACCGGTTTAGGCTACCTTCCATGTTTCCTCCCCTTTCATTGACATTTTTTCATTTATACCGCTTTCAGGATGTGGAATTCAGTAGTGCGGGCCAAAATATCAGGCAAGACAAAGGTCTATGAAACTGCAGTGGCATGCAATAAACGGCATTAGTTTAAAAAAAAAAAAAAAAAAAAAGAAGCTAGATTTAATTTAATTTATGCACACACTGATTAATGCATTTTCACAGAGACTGGTAAGGGGTCTGGGAATACGTCCTCAGTCATCCCAGCGAACCCAATAACACATAAACTGGTTATAACTGGACTCGTCTGCCTTCGACCGGGCAGATACGTGCAGTGTGTGTGTGTGTATATGTGTGTATACGAGAAGCCGTAATGGACGTTTCTTCCCACGTGCAGAGTGCTGGCTTGGCTTTTCTCATGAGAATGCGGAATGGTTTGTGCATGACACATTAGGAAAGCCATGACAGGATGCGCCCGACCAATCAGAATAATAAACAGGCCGCATTCTGCAGGGGAAGTTCATTAAATCATGGCGTTTGATTTAGAAACGAGCTAATCGTTATTGTAAGGACGGAACTCGTCTCGTTTGAAGTGTTTTTTTGGCTCTGCGCTTTCAACTCTGGATTACACTGAGTTCTATGACTGTACCAGGCACACATTCATGCACATACACACACACACATACAAACACTTGTTTGCACAAAAATGAATAGACACGCACATGAAAGAGCTCCTTAAACATCTGTTCTAGTGGCTAAAAGGAAACCCTGTCTGAACCCATGCTGGAATAGACAAAACATGTCTCCAGTGACAAACAAAAAGACACATGTAGAAGACCCTCGTCCTATAAGGGACAGGTAAACTAACCATACACATTATGACCAGGTACGGTGTGAAAATTAAAACTAAAACGGCATATCCAGTCGGTCTGGTGTCAGGAATCTGACCCGTGACAACCTACAGTGACTCGACTTCTACTTTGTGTGTCTAAGAAAATAGGATATCGAATCCATCCAACAATAATACAGCTAAATTTGTGCTGGCGTATTGCCCAAGTGCAACGTCTGCACCGCTTCTTATTGTGTGCTGAGGATTTGTGCGGCACTTACCGGCTTGGAGACGGGCAGCGATGCCAGAGCCATTGGATTTGAGGTGGCGGGACGCCGTGAGCAGTGCAGCGGAAGACTTGCCTGCTGGACCGCGGCATGGTTACTGTGCTCCGTGCTGCTACTGCTTTCTCCGCAATCTGAGGTTTAACTGTGAGACCGTGCAGACCGTCAGTTCACCGTCCAGGAGTGTCCACCAAGAGCCATAATGAATAACCGTGAAACATCTGGCTTACCGTTCACCACAAGTGAGAGTGTGAGGTTCTGATGAAGACCATACTGTTGGATTCGGGTAAGGATGGTATAGACCCCTGCATCCTCCTCGGCAACGTCTCGGATCACAAGAGAATAGCCGTCTACGTGGTAACGTGAGCACTGCTCGGCCGCCACCATTCCGTCTTTCAGCCTGGACATCGATCAGACACAGAGAAGGTTATAACAATTGAAAGCGCACCCAGATGCACTGAAGTGCAAGAAAAACTGGTACACATGAGCCTATGCAATGTATATATACTGGTGGTAGTCCCATTCCATTGGACCCCTGGTACATCTACAAACATCTCTGACAAATGTTCCGGATAAGTTCCACCAGTTCATGTCCTGCGTTCATTCACACACGTCTAGATACACCAGATTATGGTTAGAGGAACACCGATTTCAACATTATCAAACAAGTCTGGGATGCCTGCAAGATGGGAAAGCTTGAGGAATCCATACCCCATGGAGGACCTACCAAGTATTAGACTGGTGTACTAATTTTTTTTCCTGGCACTTCAGTGTATATGTGTTTACAGAGTATGTCACTATTTCCATTTTCCATTTTTTCAACTGACTTACCAGATGACGTCTGGTTGAGGGAAAGCTTGTAATTTAGGGGACAGACGAAAGGATTTCTGCCCTGCGTTTGCCTGTACCTGTGGACCATCTCTATGCTTTAACCTGATGAAGGGCTTATCTGAAAAGCAAAAGACCCGAATGTATATCAGAGACACATAACTAGTTGACTTATTCAGACTTATGACTTGTGATGGGATTTGTAACATTACCATAAACTATAACTGAGGTGTTGACTTCCCGCTTCGCCGGTCCACTTGTCACGTGGCACGTGTACATTCCGTTATCAGCCTTGTTTAGTTTACGGACGGTCAGGATGCTGTAGAACATCACGTTGGTCTTGCTCTGTGTTATACGCCGAATGATTGAAGCCGTACTGTTGGCCTATGGACAAAAACAGTGCAGAGTTCAAGATATGACCTCCACATTTAACCTATCCGTGCAGTGAAACACATTTATGGCATTTGGCAGACGCTCTTATCCAGAGTGACTTACAAGGTTACTGGT
The DNA here is from genome assembly GCA_028565595.1 of Duopalatinus emarginatus. Lineage (NCBI taxonomy): Eukaryota > Metazoa > Chordata > Actinopteri > Siluriformes > Pimelodidae > Duopalatinus > Duopalatinus emarginatus. Next base: position 4,755,823 of record JAOVVF010000026.1, read on the forward strand.
ATTACAGGAGGCCAACGTAGTGTTAGGAGTCTTGCCCAAGGACCCTTATTGGTGTAGCACAGACTGGCTGCCCAGACCAGGAATCGAACCCAGGTCTCTCAAATGGGAGCCCAATGATGTTACTACTGTACCACACCAACCACCAAACACACACACACGTCAGTGAACACTAGGGGGCAGTGAACACACTTGCCCGGAGCTGGGGGCAGCCCCAAACCACGGCACCCGGGGAGCAGTTGGGGAGTTAGGTGCCTTGCTCAAGGGCATCTCAGTAATGTCTTGCCCTGGATCGAACCCGGGACCTTCCGGTCACAAGACTGGTAGGCCATGGCTGTCTTGATGTGTTACGTGTTACACAGTCTCATGCTTTGATATTCGTCAGGCTGACTAACCTTTCCAGGGTAACTCCAGTTGATGTTCACTCTCGAGTTCCACTCAGCTGTCACGGTGCAGTTCAAGGCCAGCCGATCTCCTTGCAGAGTCTGGACCAAGCCCGTGCTGTTCAGATATACCGTCTGGATCTTGTTCACTGGAGAGTGTGAAAAAAACAGTGAAAGTTCAATTGGTGCGCAAGATCAATATTAGCCTATGAGTCATCAGTCAGTGCTGTTATCATACCTGGTCTGTAAGTCAAGAACTTGTTGGTATGTTTTGTCCCGTTGATGACGGTTTCGCAGGAAAAAAGTCCGATGTAGAAGTACGTGGGGCTTCGGATAACAAAGCCCTTTCTGTAATTCCAAATGATGTTCCTCTGATCTGCGCCAATTCTTCGGTCAGGAAACTGTAAGGATTGGAACACGAGTCATTTATCTTAACAGGAACCCTTGTGGCTATTAATAATCCTAAAAGATAAAGTAAAAATTAACTACAGTTAAACAGCCTGCTTGTGATATTGAGCCAATTCTACTGTATTTTGATATCTGCCGTGCTCAAATAAGACGTCTGCCAGAAATTCTTGGAGAGCTGTGTTATGATTTTGTTTTCTTCCAAATCCATAGGAGGAAATGTTTACTAGAGGAGCTGTGACAGCTTGGAAGTGCCCTGCCCTTTCTCGGGGGATCAGGTGGACGCCTCCTTCCCAGTGTGAACAGGTCAACACCATGAATGTGTTAGCTAAGCCCTTTTCAATATGTTCTCATACAGGTCTTACATAGCCAATGTTTCCTGTTTTAAGTTCTTACAATCTACACGCATAGCATAAGATGCCCCTCCACCCTTCTTCCAGAATCCCTCGTACAGGGCCTGGGAGTGTTGATGTGGAAACGTGACTCTAGTCCATCGCCTCACATCCTGTTACTACAGGATATAGACAATCTGGCTAGGGGCCCTCAGGTCAATCTCTGGAAGGGGCCCCCTGGCCACCTACACAGCTTCTGTGCAAGTTTGGCCCCCCAGAGTATTGTTCCCCATGCGAGAGGTGCGAGATTAAAGATATTCGTCTGCAAAAAAAAAAAAAAACTTTCCGGAAAAACACACTCTAGTAGTGCGCTTCGTTCCAAGTTTGAATGGGAGATCGAGATGGCCTTGTATTTTTAGACTGATTAGTGTTGTGACTCTGTGCATAAGGTCAAGCATTGCATAAACACAGCAGGCTGAAATGAAATGGGAAGTTTTTTTTTCAGGCCAAGGGGAGGATGTCATATCGATGGCAGATCCCAAAACAGCTCCCATCCTGAAAGTGGAGCCAAAGGGAACGCAAAGGGAACTGGTCATTTCGCTCCTTTCCGCTCTCATCCACTCTGAGACTCATCCTGAAGTGGCGTATTTTTTTAACTCTCAGAGGTCCCAACAGCCATAAATGGCACAAACAGCCCTCCCTTAAGAGAGACATTGCATAACTTGTACAATAGATTAAGTCATATTCATTATCTCAGCTATCAGTGTCTAATAACTGGCTGAGTTGATGTAACCAGATGTAGAAGACATTAGCGTTTCCCCAGGTACAAGGGCATTAAGGTCGGGGCACATAGACCAACACGTCCTGTCTGGATCTCCCGGGGCTTTAAATGGTGCCAGCAAGACGGAGGAAGCCGGGGGCGCCATGCTCTCCGTCTGTTGGCGTAAGACAGGTATCTTTGTCACACGGAGACCAGTGAAGGACTCTTCTCGATACACAAACACACACCCAGTCACAGACACGCATCCTCCCTCACGCAAACAGGTCCGTACTCCCTGCCTGGAGCCGAGCCAATGCGTCGACAGGAACACGGGCAGCGGCTAATTTGTGAATGGAGTTTGGCTTGCTGGGTTACGTGCAAAAACGGTTGGATATAGTGGACGGAGACGATAGTCTTGGGAGAGGGACTGTTATGATGAACATGGGTGGAGAAGGTGATGGGATGTGAGGGAAGACAGGGGAGATAAGGTTCTTGTCAGAGGAAGAACGGGACCATGAGATGAGAAATTGCGATGATGCCAGTGGTTACTGGGTGGAGGTTGATGGGAGAAAGCATGCTTCAATGCAGTTTGCACAATCACTGTCCACTGCAGTAAGTCAGTAGACATTACTGGACATCTGAGCAGACTGAATAATGAAACAGGAAACTGTTTTGTAACACTGTGGTTTTAAAGGCTATCTGTGGACAGAACAGATTAATAAAAGAAAAGAGGAAGATACTGGGTGGAGACCCATGATAATGGGTTCAGAATATTTTTCCTGACCATAATTATGTTGATGACGATGATGAAATATGGATGGTGGTTGAGCAAAACTATGTCACACGTCCAGTGCAAGGGTGGATTTGCAAAATGTAAAGGTTACATTGGGAACGATTTCTTGGAATCCATACGAAAATACTCACTTTTACCAACGAGACACTGATGTTAGGATTGGTGACCCTGCAGGGAAACACCAAGTCTTGTCCTTCCTTCATGTAGACCACGTCTGGGATCTCTTTCTGCACCTTTACAAATGGCTGCCGGCTATCTGAAACCCAAACACTGGGGTCAGGAAAAAACATACACATTCCTTTGAGCACTGCAACTTAGTTACCGTAGGACACCAGAGAAATTTGACTGCAGATAACAAATTTGCAGTCGGCAAGAAATACTGTTTGCTAGCTATCAAAAGCCTGGGCTTTGTAGTTTTGGTTGCACTTTCTTGTGCAGCTAGAATTACCTTGTGGAATTGAAAGAGCTTGGGTGTTGCTCACTCCATTGTTTGTTACTCTAGAATTATTAAAGGAAAGATAAAAAAAAATCTCTGAACATTTTAACAAAAGTACCCCAAGGACTACTGGATGCAGGGGCTTCCTTGATGTGCTTTGATTCCATATAAAAGAGGGAGGGAGAGGATTAATAGACTTGGTCACAAGAGCAATTGATGGCCCTCGGAGGCCTTGTTAGGTGAGCGGGGGCTTATTATATTACTGGCTCAAGGTCCTTGTTTCTGGGGAGTTTTTGCTGCCTGAGTGTGGGTGAGCAAATCTGTACTGCCCCTGGATGCTCCCTCAGTTTAGTACCCATCTATTTCACCTTCATTTAAAAACCGGCACAAACACTTAGCCCTCCTTTGCCAAGGGAGACATCCTATTCCCCAATCCCTGTCCCTCACCAGCCCCCCATAAGTAGCACAGGATGCGGACAGAAAGGCTGAGCGAGGGAGATAAGACCTGCAGCCTTGGGAAAGGCTGCCCAGGACCTGTGCCTTTCGACAACTGGGGCTATTTCTGTCCCCCCACCTAAGGTAGCACTTAAATGAAAGTTACAGGTTATATATAGCCCAGAAATGGGAAGACAGTGAGAAAGCATGCCAGACCCAATTACTAAGTCGGATGTGCTGTTCTGGGAGAAAATGCTTCAGATATTATTGGCTTCCTTTTGCATCCTGTTTGGCCTTAACAAATAGAACTGGTTGCTGCGAAGACCGGGTCGTGGAGCAAGACATTAAGGATCTTACTACCTTTGACCATAAATGGCACATGGAGCCTCTTACCTGTGATGAAGACGTAGACAGAGGCGTGTTTGCGCTGCTTTTGGGAGTAGCGGCAGCGGTAGGAGCCTGTATGCTGGGCCAAGGCAGGGCTGATGACCAGGCGGCTGCAGTACTGGTTTTTCCGCTTGCCACAACGAGTCGCTTCTACGTTGGCATTCGGGTGGCTCTTGCTCATACCAATGGGGAACACCCACTCCAGCTCCCATCGCCCCCTGTAAAATTGGTGGTTAATTTAGTAATGTGCTATAGTTGCAATCCTGGATAAAAAATGGTCGACCTTTTAGGAACTGGTTATCTAATAATCATTACATTTACAGCATTTGGCAGACGCTCTTATCCAGAGCGACTTACAGGGTTATTAGTATTACAGGAAGCCAATATAGTGTTAGGAGTCTTGCCCAAGGACCCTTATTGGTGTAGCACAGACCGGCAATCGAACCCAGGTCTCTCACATAGGAGCCCAGTGATGTTACCACTGTACCACACCAACAACCATCTAATCTTGTCTTCATTTGCTGCTGTACAAGAAACAACCTCAATAGAATGAATGCATATTCTAGTGGTCTGAGTCAACAACCTAATAATAGTCCAGATGTATAAAATCTGTAGACCTAATGAGCATCTGATATACTCTGGGTTTGTCACCTGCAGTTCAGCTGGAGCATCTGGTTCTTCTCCAGGACGATCTGTCGTTCAGTTACATCCAGAACTGGAGAGCTGAACCTTCCTTTATTGTCTGCATCTTTCAGATGGAAGAGAAAAACTCATCTTTAAAAGCGGTTGTGCTGAGTAGCAAAGAAAGACACTGATAGACTGGATACCTGAATCTCATCAGTATATGGCAATTCATTAGGACATAATTAACAGTAAAAGGACAATCAGTGTGACTTGAAGAAGCACAGTGTGTGATTATGTGCTGGAACGGTGTTTTCATGTTTTAATATTGTGTCTGTGGGATGAACCAGGAAGAGGAAGTGAAATTTTATGATGAAGATTTCATAACTGTGGGATAAATGTGGGTAATATCTCGCTCAGCCTTGTGTGATTTGATTTCAAAACCTCTATAATAACCAAGCGAGTGTGGTTTAACCATTCCATCCCTGATCATTATTTTCTAATATTGCTGTCGGATTCATACACTCTGTCCTGAAACTAAAAACACGTCAACCCACATCGACGTTCTGATAACTGAGCGTGATCATGCATGACTCGTGTGGTCGGTTCAGAGGTGTGAACGGTGCGCCCCAGAGGAGGCGGATTAGGGTTCAGAAACACAATGCGTTCCCAAAACACATTCTCGATACATCCTGGTCTGGAGTTTGACCAGCTTCGCCATTGTCTATGCCAAACTCACAACTCCGTTTCCTTGCCAACATTCTCACATGGCGCCTATATAGTAAGCTGCTGTTTCAATTTAAAGAAGGAAGCTGAGTCAATTAGTTCCACACGACATGAAACCAAAGCAATATAATGGCTGGATGCCCAGGTCTCAATCAGCATATTCCACACACTCCAAAGCGAGCCTTTGTTACTAATTACACTGTAAAGGTCATAGCAGTGGTAACATAACATTTTTACACTGGTTGGCTATTAAATCGGTGTAAGGACTGCAGGGTTGTGGGGGAATAAGTATAAGCCTGTATCGTCTCTGTCGAGCAGAGATTATTTCCCTGTACCTACACTCCTCCAGGTAATCACCAGGTTGAATAAATGTGCAAGCAGGAAAATTAATGATCCCCAGAGAGAACCAGACTCGGTCTCTGCTATTGTTTAATTTTTATAATGAAAAAAAAAACAAAACTGCAGATGTGTGAATAATTTTATTGTAGTTTGTTTAATACCTCTCAGCATGCCTGTGCTGGCGTTTTTTTAAAATGAGGCTTATCGTATATTTAAAAGGAGAATAATTCACACACATTATGCTCACAAAAAAAATAAAAATAAATATAAAATAAAAGAAATGCAACTTTTTTTTAAAAAAGAAAAAAAACAGCATTTATTCTGAACTAAATCTGACTACCTATTTTTTTTTAAACTATCTGTATTATGTATAACTGTATTTATATTATTATTATATTTTTTTTTTTTGCAATTTACTTATAATTTGTAAAGCTTACTTTTCCAATCCTAAACTACATTCACCTTTATTCATGACCTGAAGACAAAGAGCAGCTCCTAGCAATTTAATTGAACGTTTTGGTTAATCAGGCTCTGGGAGATAAGAGATTGATTTGCCCTTACTGAATCTGACCTCAACTGATGAAAGAATTAAGATTTTTTATAATAAATCTATGATTTAAATTTTTTTATTTTGTTATAGTATTTCCACTTTTTGTTTGCAGACGTGAACTGTGCAAAAGGAAATAAAAGCGTGTAAAGCTTGCTGGCTGAAGGGCAGGTTTTTGAAAAAACAGCCGTGTAAAAAAGCGGAGGAGTGATGCAGGGTTTGGCCCTCCACATTTCCTTCCCTCGGGGGTCTGTTTTACTCATAAGCACTGATTAGCTGTGGGGTCTGCACGCGTACTTCCAAAGTTTCCTTGCGGTGGTCGTGACCCCGCAGTCATTTATATTAGAAATTCATCAGGCTCAGGAAATAAACGCCCTCTGTGATTGAACCAGGGCCAAACAGGAGCCCAGAGAGCGTTCCATTATAAAACCGTAAACACTTTTCGATCTATATACGTTTAGTAATAATAATAATAATAAGAAGAATAATAAGCATAATAAGAATAGTAAGAAAGTATATATATATATATAAAATTAATTAATTAATTTTTTACTGCATATATTTGCTGTGTTCTCTTTAATTAGAGCAGGGACCCTGGTGTATAGGCAGTAAAATAAAAAAAATATATATATTGTTTTAATGTCTATATAATTTAATTATTTAACAGAACATGCACGTGTTTGTATATGATAATATAATAATATTTAGCTGTTTTTAACGCATGTTTATAATGATATAGCAGTAAAGTCTGACCTCTGTGTAGGTGTTGGTTTTATGCTTCACTGAGCAGTTAGGCATTACTAACTTACTATCAAGCAGCTGGTTTAACTGTGGAGTTTGTAATTATTTATAGTATATAAGATGGTGTATGTACAAATGTATACTGGAAGATATTTGCATGCATTAAAAATAATAATAATAATAATAATAATAATAATAATAATAATTATTATTATTATTATTATTATTATTATTATTATT
>JAOVVF010000026.1:4817885-4833336 GCA_028565595.1 Duopalatinus emarginatus
TCTCTCTCCCTCTCTCTCTCCCCCTCCCTCTCTATCTCCCTCTCCCCCCCCCCCCTTCTTTCTCCCTCTCTCTCTCTCTATTCACTCTGACTATACTCAGGCCCTGTGCATCTGATATTCATTAATATTTACACAGCATACACTGACGTGCCAGAAAACCTGTTGAAGACGAGCCTATGCACAAAACAAAGCAACGCCACCTATACATGTCCACCAGTACGTGTGTATAAAACGTCATATATAGAAGCTTCTCATCTTGCGGAGTTTGTGGTTTTGGTCATTTAAGCAACAGGGAGTGATATACCATGAGATATTGGCACCGGTGTGCTACAGTCGTAGATCAGTCATAGATCAGTACACCAGTGCCGATATATCACAAACCTCGAGTGTATTATTGTGATTATACCACAGTTTTGTTATCAGGGTTTATTGATAGATCAGATGTTGCTGGTTTGTTTACGGCTGCGGCGTTTGACATGGTTGCTACGGTTACGTGTGTACGTGGCGGAGTAATATTTGGAGAGCTTGGGTCCCAGAGCAGTCATCGTGTAATAACGGCACTCATGGAACGTGTCTCGGCCAATCAGATTTCACTTTCCTGTGCTTAGTGGGACCTACCAAGGGTTAGACTGGTGTACCAGTTTTTCCGGACACTTCAGTATACTCCACATAGCCGGATTGAAAACCTTCCTAATTGATTTAACACTGATTTTAAGGAGTCTCCAGTGTTAGTGCTTTATAGGACACTTTTACCAATTAGGGCTAATTAATAAATAAATGAAGGAAGGCTTACTGAAGGTAAATCAGCATCTTCCTTCTCAACAGGAGGCGCAAATAGGTCCACTGCTCCGATCACAGAGACTGGTCTTCTCCTTCTGCTGTCCACGTGTCCGTTTGGGCAGCTGTTCTCTCGCGTGTGCAAATCAGCGTGTGGGTCATCAGGATGACATTCCTCCTGAGCATCACCCTGGAGTTCCACTTCCTCCTTAGGTACGGCATATTTTCTGCACACGATCTGTCCGTAGTCCGAGATCGGGCGAGGTTTGTTTCTGTTCGCTCTCCTCCTGGGCACAAGAGAGATGGGCGTGTCGCAGGAGGAGGCCGGCGAGGTCGGGGTTGCCTCTGCGGCACGGGTGGGTGTGACGGGAGGGCTGATGAACACGGAGTCGTCGAGTCTTTCGTCGCTTCGATTCGGGAGGTCCGTGCAGGACGGGTCTCCGGATGGTGTCTGGAAGAGATGCGAGCACTTTGAGTGAAAGATCAGTGAGTGATTGTGAACATCTGGTTGCGGAAAGACAGCTGTTTAAAGATTCCGGAAACGGAATGTTGCTAATGAGGGTCTGTAACGTAGCACATGCATTAAAGATCTAGCTGTTCTCCGGATATGACGTTCTCGTCTTTCCTGCTAAGGGAGAAAAAAAAAAAAGGCGGCTTACCTCGAGACTTTCGCTCCTCCTCTCCGGAGTCTTCCAGATGCACTGAAACGGCACACAGTGGATCAGCACCATGGTGACACACAGGGACACACACTTCTAAACACAAACAAACGGAGCGGCTCGTGCTCCTGGGGCCATTCCCTGAGAATCTGTCTGAACAGGTTTCTAAGACCTGTGTGCGTGCATGTGTGTGTGTGTGTGTGTGCTTGTGTCTTGGACTTTGTCTCCTAGACCAGCTGATTAGTGTTCAGCGCTAAGTCTCGAAGCTGTGTTTAAGCAACGGGCGCTAATCATAAACCGCGGGTAATCATTAACCCTGGTCGAGAACACTACAGCTGAGCAGTGGGACACAACTTCAAGTGTTTACAACCGTCAGGAAGCCAAGCCAAGACTAGACAAAGTGCAAACTGTGCAATCAAGTCCACCGGTTTGATACTGAACATCGCTCATGCTACATGGAGTCAGACTGAGACGGCTGTAGCGTTGTTTGGCGTTTGGCCCGTGATCATTCTGCCAATACGTGCGATTCCCCGGTACAGGGGTCAGCCGGGTGTTTGACGTACGCAGCAATCAATTTATCCATAGACTTTACTAAATACAATCTGTCTCTGCTGCTACTTTATCAGCTTTGATAATAAAAGTCAATGCCATTCGTCTGACCCTCACCCTCAAGGGCAGATACTAAGACCTGTTTCTTTCTTTGAGGATGCGTTTTACCTTGCCTCTTGTCTGGTGGTGGCTCCGTAATGCTATAGGGTTTATTTAGCTATTATTCCATGGGACCCCTGGTACACCTACAAACATCTCTGACAGGTGACCACAAGTTACACCAGTTCATGTCCTGCATTTGTTCTGATGGGTTTGTCCTCATCTAACAGGACAACGCAACATTGGACACGTCAAGAGACGCCAAGTTATGGTTGGAGTTTGGGGTTTCGTCATTCCAAACTGATCTCAACGTTATCGGACGTGCAGTGGGATGCCATGTGACGTGCTGTGGACGTGCACCTTAGAATACAACAGAATTGTGGAGCGTTCTGCAGGAAGTCTGGTGTTTGTTACATACAGAATATTTCCACAAGCTGGTGGAGTCCATGTCTTGTGAGTGACGTACCAAGTATTAGACTGGTGTACTTGTCTTTCTGGCACTTTAGCGTTTACTCTATTTCTTTATTTCTTGAGTAAAACGTGACTTTTATCTAGGGCTGGGCGATCTGGAAAAAAAATCACGATATCGATCATCGATATTTTTTTTATCGATATAGATATTTATCGCAGTACAAATTAAATTACACTTAAAGGTTCTTATTTCTAAGCCGCTGCTATGTGTGTATGCTCTGTGCCGTGTGAGTCAACCAAACCTGAAACGGCTGTAACTTTAGCTCAGCCACACGATCGGCTCGGCATGGCGCTGTTCTCATTCTCATTGGCTATTCATAATGTCTGTCAAAACATGGACGGAACTAATTCTATCGACATGTTATCCAATATGTCTTATACTTCTATCGAGAGAACGACGTATCGTGATAATTATCGTTATCGTTTTATCGCCCAGCTCCACTTTCAACTTTCAGACGTCTTACTCGTGACCATTTAATTAGAAATGTCTAAATGGCTAAAAGCTTTTAGCATTAATGCCCTGCTGAGAGGGAGAGAGGGATCTGGAAAAACAGCTGTAATTGAAATGGTATTTAATGGTTTGTAAATCACAGACATTCAGCAGTACTGAAAGTTTGTGAACCGTTCAGAATTTTCTAGATTACTGTGTACAAATGGAGGACATTTTAGACCATTACTACCGTCCCCAGGAGTGGACGACCAACAAAGATCAGGCCAAGAGCGAGGCGTATGACACTTCAGGCGGTCGGACCGAAACCCAGGTTAACTTCTAAGCAACTTTGTGGGTCATTTGTCTGCTCATTTGTCTGCTTTTAGGACGTGTGTTACAATCGGATGAAGTTTAAGGTCAAATTTATGCAGAAAAGGGTCCGGAATGCCAACGTTTTTTTTAATTTATTATTATTATTATTTTTATTATTATATATCTTTACGTCATGCCTTAGCTAGTTTGTTTTCTGGCATACATAAAAAAATTGTATAATATATTTTTTTTACTATCATACAAAGCTTAATGAATAATTACACAGTTATATAATATAATCCCCAATTCCAAAGGCATTTTCTGCCTTTGTCCTCCATGTCTGGTTGCCACACTTTGATCAGTAAAATAATGCCCAGGGATTTGACAGGTAATAAAGTATCAAGGTCAATACACACCAGAGCTCTGCTGGCTTGCATTGTGGTAGACTTTCCCAATCCTGATCACTGATGCATTTTATGGCTTTCGACAGATGTAATAATGACTGATAGACAGTATAAAGATAATAATCCATAATCCTGATTTTCTGATTGGTTCATGCCTGATTATTGTCTCCACTGTCTCACTGTCTCGTTTATGTAGCTGGCAAACCCTGATTATCTGCTTGTATGTGCTTTTTTATTTCACACATCAGCCCACGGATCGAAGGGTCTTACCTCCATGTTTACTTTAACACTGTCTAGGTTCTGCTCCTGTCCAGGACCGACACAGTACTCATCCTGAATCACGTCCATTTTCACATTCTCCTCTTCTTCCACAGTCCCCTGGTTTCCTGTGACAGGTGTGACGGGGGCAACAGAAATACCTGTTGGTGTACTCAATGACATCTGGTCATAAGAACTGGAGGCCTGTCCTGTAGAGCTGGGACACTCATGAACCTGATGAGTCAAGGAAGTCGTTTTATTGGGTCCTAAGGAGTCGGCATTTACGGCCGAGGTCTGGATATGAACATCGGCCTGTACTTGCTGCTTGTCAGACGGACAGGTATTGGAGGGTGGGGGTCTGCGTTGGCGCTCACTAGGAGGAACACAGGGAGTCCTGCGGGAGTAGTCATCATGGAGCTGGCTGAGGGCTGATAAGGGGCCCGTAGGGGTGGGGCCAGGGGTCGGCTTGCGGTTGACAGACAGATCCGTTAAACTGCCGACAAGTTTGAGCATCTTTCCGCGCACTCCTACGGTTCCTCTGCATCGAGCTGATACACAATCCTGCGCATCCACCGATGAAGCACTGGATGTTCTCTGGAAGTTTGGGGTGCCGGGATCTTCCAGGCTCGGGGGCTGAGTCGAGGGTACTTTACGTTTGAAAGGGCTTTTAAACACGTGCAAGTTGTCTGCACTTTTGCTTAATCTACTCAAGGCCTTGACACCGTCTACGCTATCGAAAATGTCACAGGGCCCAATGGGTTCCACGGTGCTGAAGGGTCGAACGCGAGAAGCAGGTTCTTGTGTGGTAGGACCTGCCGATGGCATTCGTCCGTTGTCCAGCAGGGAGATGCGTCCTGCTCCGTATGCTCTGCGTATACTCCGAGAGAAGTGCGATTGCCTCTGTAGGCCAGAGCCACCTTCCTCATAATCCTCCTCCTCATCGGAATCACATCTTCTCGGTGCAGATGTACACACCCCGTTGGCTACCTTTGGCGTCTCCTTCCCATTGGTTTGACTGCTTCCGAAATGTCTTTTGGTTACCAAGAACCCGTTGGTCTCCTCATTGCTTAGGGACAAACCTTTCTCCTGATTGTCTCCCGTCACACCACCTCTGTTCTGGATGCCCTGGAGAACTGACGAGCGCAACTTCTTGAAAGAACCCATGAAATGGAGACCTGGCCAAGCCTGCGAAGCACTAGCCGGGCCTCGAAGCGGTGTCCGCTCAGGACCCGTGACGCCACACTTCCTCTGGAAGGACACAACGCGGCCGTTTCTGGAGGGGCATGACGTATCTTGTGCGTCAATCCCAGAAGCGGACCACGGTTGAGTGTTCATGACGTGATGTCCACGTTTCTCACAGCAAGCCTCCGAGTGCACTGGCCTCATCGGAGCGCCTGGATTCGTTCGCTTCTGTGCCTCGTAGGAGCTGCAGATAAGCCTGACGGGAGCCTCGGAGTGACGATCAACAGATGCACCGTTTGATGAGTAAGCTGGAGACATCTTGCCCTGTGCTGAGGCTTCATCTGAGTGAACTGTCTGCAAGATATAAAAGACAGGCTTTAAAATACAGAAAGCAGGAAACGGATGATAGAGTCCAAAAGCAGAACCTTAAGCATATGAGATATTACGCTGATTTATTACAGCATGACCAGTAATGACAAATTGCACAAGGACTGAGCAATAAAACCAGTGAACGATGATGTGATACGGTGAGCTGATCACCACTAATCTGTTATTATTGTCTCTGCTGATGCCAGCACCTGATGGTGTGATCTTGATTTATCTCAGTCTATTGTTTTATTTCTTATCTGTAAAGTGCCAGAAAAACTGGTACCGGTTTGTTTGTTTATGCTGGCATTCTATCGGACCCCTGGTACATCTACAAACGTCTCTGACAGGTGAAGACTATGTGTGTCTCCTTTCTGACACCAGTTCACGTCCTGCGTTCATTCTGGTTGGTGTGGCCTCTTCCGACAGGACAATGCACCGCCGCCAGTTTTTCTGCCGGTGTCCAGGCATTGTTTCTCGAGTCGTACACACGTCTAAATGACCTGTGCTCATCGGATTTTCTTCTGGTGCTACAGCCAGAAAAGCAGTAGATCTCCTGGTCACCTTTATGAAGACCTTTATGAATCGTTCGTTCAGCCGTAGTGTCGTAAAGATGAAGACCGAGTAAAGAAAGGCACGGACGTGGTAGGTGGCGCCTGAGTCCATTTTGATTAAAAGGTTCTGTAAGCATGACTAAGCAGTAAAAAGATAAAAAAGTAAAAATAAAGAAAAGCTCTAATCCATTCTGATTAATTGAACAAATTGCTTAGTTTCCTCCAGCTGAGAGCAAGACATCCAAGTGCGGGGGCAGGGGTCCGCCTAAGAAGGCTGATCTGATTTACCTCCCACCTGTTGTGTCCCCTATTAGTGCAATAAAGAGACCAACATGCTCTTAGCCTGGGTCTCTAACTCTGCTATGACCTCAAGACGAAGGCGTAATTACTGCCTGATGATGAGCGTGCAGGCTCTGTTCTTCTGCACAGGTCTTATTCAGCATTTCTCCCCAAACCAAACTGCCTCTTCACACACATTTGAGTCTGAATTTGCGAGCCCGAGCACATGCGATAACCTTGAAGCGAGCGGTTTGTACCCTTATATCCTGTGGCTCTTTGTTATGATGAGGTGACGGAAAGAAATCGGCATTTTAGCCTTTGTTTGACTTCTGCTTTAAAAGAATGCAATTAAAAACACTCCCCAAGTGCCTCCTAGATCTGCCAACATAGCTTATCTCTCTCTCGTCCTCCCTCTCTCTCTGTCTGTCTCTCTCTTTCTTTGTCTCTCTCTCTCTCTCTCTCTCTCTCTGTCTCTCTCTCTGCCTCTGTCTCTCTCTCTCTCTCTCTCTCTGCCTTCCTCTCTCTCTGTCTGTCTCTCTCTTTCTTTGTCTCTCTCTCTCTCTCTCTCTCTGTCTGTCTCTCTGTCTCTCTCTCTGTCTCTCTCTCTGTCTCTCTCTCTGCCTCTGTCTCTCTCTCTCTCTCTGCCTTCCTCTCTCTCTTTCTGTCTCTCTGTGTCTCTCTCTGTTGGTCTCTCTCTGTCTCTCTCTGTCTGTCACGCTCTCTATCTGTCTCTATCTCTCTGTCTGTCTGTCTGTCTCTCTCTGGCTCTCTCTGGCTCTCTCTCTCTGTCTGTTTCTCTGTCTGTCTGCCTCTCTCTGTCTGTCTGTCTCACTGTCTCTGTCTGTCTCACTGTCTCTGTCTGTCTCACTGTCTGTCTCTTTTTCTGTCTCTCTGTCTTTCTCTCTGTCTCTCTCTCTCTGTCTGTTTCTCTGTCTGTCTGTCTTTGTCTTTCTGTCTCTTTGTCTGTCTCTCTGTCTCTCTTTGTCTGTCTGCCTCTCTCTGTCTGTCTGTCTCTTTCTGTCTGTCTGTCTCTTTCTGTCTCTCTCTGTCTCTGTCTGTCTCTCTGTCTGTCTCTTTTTCTGTCTCTCTGTCTTTCTCTCTGTCTCTCTCTCTGTCTGTTTCTGTGTCTGACTGTCTTTGTCTTTCTGTCTCTCTGTCTGTCTCTTTGTCTGTCTCTCTGTCTCTCTCTCTCTGTCTGTCTTTCTGTCTCTCTCTCTGTCTGTCTCTCTCTTTCTTTCTCTCTCTCTCTCTCTTTCCCTCTTTCTCTCTACCTCTCTTTCCCTTTCTCTCTCCCTCTCTCTCTCTCTCTCCGTCTCTCAGCTCACATGATAAATGCAGGAGTGGAGTTAATTAAGAGCTCAGAGAGAACCCCCCCTACGCCACCCCCCACCCGGGCTACCAACAGGAGCCAGGCTCAGATTAAACTCCCGAGAGGGAGCTTGTACACACACTCACAAAAACACACCGACGCGCCAGAAAGACTGGTACACCAGTTTTAATACTGGGCACGTGGACTCGCACAAGCTTGCAGAAATGTTCTGTATGCCACTATACTTTACACCATACTTCCACAACCCTGTGGATTCATGTGCCGCTGCATGACGTCCCAGACGTGTTCGATAATGTTGAGATCTGGTGACTTAGGTGCGAATGACTCCTCTAACTATGTGGTGGTGCATTGTCCTGTTAGAAGAGGACAAACCCGTCAGAATGAATACAGGACATGAACTGGTGGAACTCATCACACACATAGTGTTTACCTGTCGGAGATGTTCGTAGATGTACCAGGGGTCCAGTGGAATACTAGCTAAACAAACCTCACTTTGGCATTTCACTGACATGTTACTCCATTATTCTCATTACCCTTGGAAATGTCCTGCTTATTTTACAACCTGACAAACAGGATAACTTTTATAATCGCTTCCATGATTACACCACATGATTCTACTTCAATCATCTCAATCCCAGAGTAAAAAAAAAACCGAAGGTGTCATCTTTAAGTACATAAAATAACCGAATGAAAGACGCCGCACCGTGAGTCAATCTCAATCCTAATTACAGCCAGGGTTGTGAAACAGAGGTGTTAAAGCATCTCTAATTATCTAAGTAATGGTGTGGCTTTTTTTTTTTTTTTTTTTTTTTTTTTTTTGGATGTTCAGCTATGCAAAGGTGACAAGAAAAACCCACCATACCAGTTTTAGTAATCTACCTAGATGAGCAAGTCGCTCTGGCATGCCACATCACTCGGAAAAGATGTGGCTTTCATGCCCTTGAGTTGAACTGAAATTGTATAAAAACCGGACACTCTTGTTAAAACAATAAAGTAATTGTGACGAATGACATCATTAAGGCGCGTGTCTCGAGGTTTAATGTCTAGCCGGATATCTGAACGCATCTCCGCGTGTCCGTGTTAAAACATACACACTCAGACTCTCTGCTAAACCACTGAACCAGCATGAGCTCTGTTCCTTACTTAATCTGATTACGCCTCCTTTAATATCCCCCCCTGCTCTGGTATCGCTCATATACATCGGAGGACTAAGTGTGGGAAGACGTGACAGACGGTGACAGACGGCAGGCAGAGGAAATACCTCGGTATGAGCTTAGTGAGAGTCTGACGTATAGCACAAAGGCCAGAAAGGGAGTGTAATTCACTCCTGTTTGCTGACGGCCCCCTCGTAGCACGTTATGACCCAGTTCCCTTTTTTTTGGCAGGTGAAAAGGAAAAGGATTGTAAGAAAGGAACACGCCCTGCTGGTGGCGTGGGAAGCCTGGTAACACGACCGACTCCCCAGGCATTTGCTTACCACACGTAGTAGTGGACTGTAGTAGGTCACTCGGTCTCTCAGTCTCTGGCTGGGGACCAAACCTCGATGAGCAATATCACAGACAAAGTGTTTACTAATACTACAGACTACAGACTAGAGGACATAAATGGACAAATCTGGATAGACACGTCCAACTCCATGTGTAACTCCAATAATGAAATCTGCTACAATATGCTACGGTCTTCCCAGTCGCCAGATCACAACCAGGGGATCATGGAGCGCCATCCGAGACTGACGTAGCAATGAATATGTACTGATGTAATAAAGTTTCAACAACTTTCAGGCAACAACAAAAGCCTGCAGTGATCAACAGCTCTAGGAATGTGGATGTGTGTGTGGTAACGCGGGTGGTTCAGTAGCAAGTGGGAGTGAGAGCGCTTTAACTTATAGCTGTCTGGGATAAAATTCCGCCCTGTGTGTGTGTGTTTGAATAAGACACCCCCCCGTTCATCTTAAGTACGGAGGAGGACATTCCAGCGCTGAAGACGTTTGTGTTGATGCCTGTTTGTTTGCAGCCATAAAAGGTCTTCAGACGTTTTTAATATGAATTTTTTATTTAATTTATTCAATGATGACATGTGACACTACACGACCCATTCACAGCGGATATATAAAAGTCCAAAGTCTAGTCACATGTCGCCTACATTTCATCATTCTGAACGCCTTTAGATTTGCTGTGCAGGCGTGGAAAAAAAAAACAAAAAAAAAAAAAACGCTTTCGCATTGTAAGAGTTACAACAAACATCTTACACAAACCAGGAAGTCCTGAGGCTAATATCTGTGGCTACGAAATGTTTCCTTTGAGTTATCTTGAAAAGGAAAAAAAAAATTCCTGAGCCTTAATGCACCTACAACACTAACCAGCACAATAACACTACACGTACCCGCGTGTTAATCAGTACGTCAACCAATCAGAACAATCACGACAGCTACAACCTTACCACAACTCGGAAACGCCAAATAAAAAACTCTAATTAATATACAGCCAACTATATCTCCATGGCAACCCATTATTAAAATTTTTTTTTAAAAATCACCACAACACCACACAACACTTAAACCAACAATCGTCATTACACAACGATTAATCCCTACCAGTAGAACAACATACTCTTCAAACAACACATTACTATCATGCCAATGTCTATTTACCAGCACTACAAATCTCAACTACACACCCACAACTACCCAAAGCACTACAGATCCATAACAACATTAAACTGGAATCGTAGAACAGAAATCAAAACGTCACTACACGACCCCAACCTACACTACTACAGCCAGTGATCTACAGTGACGGTGTGGATCGAGGAATGTCGGAAATGGAACGTCCTGTCCACCGGACACTCACTATCGCGCCTCGCGCCAAACTCACAATTCACGGCATCTTGTCATGAGCACGCTAGCAAGTGTTCAACCTCACTCGCAAGAGAACGGCTCAGAGTTTATACAGGGGTGGGTGTTGCTCTAAGGTATTACCACTTCATCCCATCCCATGAATTTGTTTCATCCCATGAATTTTGGCATGTCAGTGTATAACAACAATAACTACAAATACACTACATCATTACACTACAAAACACTATATAACACAACCACCATTACTGCAGTAAACTATACACCCATTACAATACAACAATCACTACAATAACACCCCATCACTTTATAACAATCACTACACAACATCACTACAAATAGAATATAACACAACCACCATCTCTATACCATAATCACTACAACACCCCCCAATGACCATATAACAACAATCACTACAATAACTCCTCATTATTATATAACAACAATCACTACAGTAGCAGCCAATTGCTATACATTACTACAATCACTATAGATAACACAACCACCATCACTACAGTACACTACATTATACACATATTACTATATACCAATCACTATAGTCATTTTCTATCACTATACAATAATCACTATAGTAACTCCACATCACTATACAACAATCACTACAATAACTCTGCACCACTATATTACACAACCATCATCACTACAGTACCCTACGTTATACACTCGTTACTGTACATCAATCACTACAATACCAACCAATCACTGTGCAACAATCACTACAGTAACTCCACATCACTATACAACAATCACTACGACAACTCTGCACCACTATATTACACAACTACCATCACTACAGTACACTACACTATACACCCATTACTGTACATCAATTACTACAATACCAACCAATCACTGTGCAACAATCACTATAGTAACTCCACATCACTATACAACAATCACTACAATAACTCTGCACCACTATATTACACAACCATCATCACTACAGTACCCTACGTTATACACTCATTACTGTACATCAATCACTACAACACCAACTAATCACTATACAACAATCACTATAGTAACTCCACATCACTATACAACAATCACAACTCTAAACCACTATATTACACAACCACCATCACTAGAGTACCCATATAACACCATATAACAACAATCAATACAATAACACCCCATCACTATACAACTACTACAATTACAATAAAACACAACAACCACCCATTACCCAACCAACCAACAACCACCCATTACTGTACATCAATTACTACAATACCAAACAATCACTATACAACAATCACTATTGTAACTCCACATCACAATATAACACAACCACCATCACACCATACAGTACTCTACACTATACACCCATTACTATACATCAGTCACTACAATAACATTCAACCACCATACAACAATAATCACTATGTATTGAACAACTTCCACTACATCGCATAACCACCACCTCTACACCAATAAATAAATAAATAAATAAATACCTTTCAACAAATCCTACAGCACAACATAAGGACAACGACACTCAGTTACCACAGTAACAACTTCAGATTCTAATTTACAGTGATTACAGTAACAACCAGTCACTACAAAGGCATTTACAGCAACAGTTTACTATGTACAAGCGCCTTAGTAACCTATCACTATGGCAACCGCTGGGGGGTTTGGGGGCAGTAGGGCACACAAAGCACCCCTCAGTGCAGATCCTCCTCCTCCTCCTCCTCCTCCTGGTGAACAACGACCCAAACCAGAGCTTTGAGAGTTTTACTTCTAATCTTAGAAGTGAAACATGTAACAAACAACACCGTAAACAAACAAATAATTCCAAAATAAAGTCCAAACACCATGTTACCTTTCTCATACTGGTGTGACTGGTGGATCTACAGCCTCTTCCTGACCGACTGCGTGGTGTTCAGCACAGATCCAGCCATGGAACACAGTTCAGTTACACACGGAGCAGTCCAAAGTCCTCATGTTCCGCTTTTAGCGCCCGGGAACGGATCGGCAACGCGTTCACACTTACAGATTATTCTTCATCAAACGTGTCCAAGTCCAAATCTTCTTACATAGTGGACATAGTCTAAAGTCTTCAAGGAGAAGTTTAATAACTTAACTGAACTCTGTGGACATTTTAAAAAAGCTACTACAGAAGACTCCGCTCAGCCGGTGTTCCTCAGTTCAGAAGAAAGTCAGCGCAGATGTGAACGCTCCGGACTCGTACAAGTGTTTCCGACGGTGAAGCGGAGCGGCGGTCAGCATCGCTGCACTTGTCGCTCTGAACGGGTTGCCAGATTGCTGATTTTCACACAATTTCTACACACCTCCATTTAAGATAAAGGTGATGAAGATGAAAGTGAACTATTTGCCTAGTGTGTTTGCACACCTCCGCATTTAACCCATCCGTGCAGTGAAACACACACACACACACACACACACACACAACAGTGAACACTAGGGGGCAGTAAACACACTTGCCCGGAGCGGGGGGAAGCCCCAAACCACGGCACCCGGGGAGCTTGCTCAAGGGCACCTCAGTCGTGTCTTGCCCTGGGCAGGGATCGAACCCACAACATTCCAGTCACGAGACCGGTTCCCTAACCACTAGGCCACGGCTGCCTAAAACAGCAAAACAGCCACAGGTTGACGTGACACATACAATGAAGTGGCAGATAAACTGGTCCACCAGTCTTATAATTGGTAGGTCCCTCAAGGGGCATGGACTCCGCAAGCATTCTGTAGGTAATGAACACCAAATCACCAAATCAGCACAGCTTCCCTGGCAACATCCTGCCATTTTTCACATTTATTTGCACATTTTACACTGTAAATATTGCTCTTTTTTTTTTTAATCACTTTATATTTTTTCTCTCCCCAGTATTCGAACGTGTATTATATTTATATATATATTTCTATTTCTATTTTTATAATTATATTTTATTTGATTTGACTTATTCTATTCTGTTTCTATCTTATTTGACTTTATTTTATTGCGTTTTATTTTTATTTTTATTTTTATAGTTGCTTGTGGACTGCTGGTTGTACCGTGTATGACTGCGGATGTGACAAATAAAACTTTAAATCCTTCCTGCAGAACGGTCCACAATTCCGTTGCGTAGGACTTCTGTTTTCCACGACTTGCGTGTTTCTCTAACCATAATTTGGCGTCTAGACGTGTGCGGTGGCGCATTGTCCTGTTGGAAGAGGACAAAACCACCAGAAAGAATGCAGGACATGAACTGGTGTAACTCCTCATAGAGTTCAAGTGTCAGAGAGGTTTGTAGATGTACCAGGGGTCTTGTGAAATGCCTGATAGACGAACCCCCATACCATTGTGGAGCCACCACCAACCTGGTGTATTTTGCATAGGCTTGTCTGAACTAGTTTTTCTGGCTTCATACACAAACACACTATATGACTATAAGTTTATAGACACCTGACTGTCTGGTTCAAACTGTTACCACAAAGATGAAAGCACACAACTGTATGCCCGACTTTGAAGTAGGCCCAAATCTGTTTCATGTCTCTGTGTACAAAGCCAAAGGGACACAAGGACAAAGACAAAGACAAAAATGAGTCTGTATGTTAAAAACTATAATAATTTTCTTGGTTGTACATTTCCACTTTTTCTTATATAGCGTTAGATTATTTATAATAACACTATCAATATCAGCTAAATGAGGATGGGCTCCTTTTTGAGCCTGGCTCTTCGTGTCATCTTGAGGAGTTTTAACGTTCCAGGGCATGGAAAAGTACTGCTTTGGGTCCAAAAAATAAAATTTAAAACGAACTAGAAAAAATTGACATTATGTGTTGAGGTTGGAGTGGAAGACGAGACCCCTGACCTCAACCCTATTTAAAACCTTTTGGGATGAACAAACTGGAATACCACCCCCCACCACCACCACCCCAACCTTCTCAACTGACATTTAGAGTCTGATCGTATTAATGCTTTTGTGGCTGAATAACCACAAACTTTCACTGACGCGATCCAAAATCCTTCCCAGTTATGGTGTCATGGTGAACTGTCCAGAACATTTAGTGTATTTAGTGCGACTTCTGTTACAGATTTCTTTTAATTTATTAAACTTTGTGCCGTTTCCTTTTTATTTATGTTGCTATGTTTGTATTTTTTGTCTATGGAACAATTAATAATCACTGGGCGATGATTCCATCAGGATGTTTCTATTACCCAGTGATTGCTAATTGCAAAATACACACATAGCTAAATAAATAGAAAGGAAACGATGCAACGTTTAATGTGAAAGCAGCAGAGCAGCCAGTTGTAAAACCATTGCTGAGACAAAACATGTACACAGCAGCATAATTTTATCCAATCGGCTTCCACGAATCTGATGCCTTAAAGGTGCTTTGTTTATCGCCCCAAGCCCCAAGACTCAGTTAGTAGAGGAGCACGTGACAGTTATTGCCCATGATGTGTGTGATTGTGTAGAGAACAGGATTCATGCAGCCTCCAAATTTAATAAGGTCTGATCTCCAAAATCTGTTTGAGAAGAAACCATGGTGGAGAAACTACAGGTCCAGACACACCGATATAACAACCACACAAAAGACCAGTCAATAATGTCAAACCAGTTTTGTATGTAGTGTATAGACCCATAATGATCCAGCACTCTAGAACCTCCTAATATTGTCTTATTAGTTAATAGCTCTGTAATGTAATGACTCATACAGTATCATCTATCTGAACACATTACATTTTATTTATTTATTATTCATTTTAATAACTAGTAGTCTACTGATTTGTTTTTAAATGCTGATTTAGAACAAACACTGATTTTGGTGTGCTGTGTGGTGGAAAAAAATGAGGAGTTAAGCAAACCAATCTGGCAACCTGGATTAAGGAGGCGGAGAAAGGGGGCGAGTTCCTTCAAGAGAGCACTGTGATTGGCTGAGGATTTTGATAAGCCATATA
>JAOVVF010000026.1:4875343-4885672 GCA_028565595.1 Duopalatinus emarginatus
CCTACAGCAGGGGTGTCCAAACTACAGCCCACATGCCATTTGGGGCCCTTTGACGTGTTTGAAATGGCCTGTGAAATATTTTAGAAGCAAATATGATTCTTACAGTTTCTCAGTTGACCACAGTACAGCAGTACAGGACTTTAATGAGCACTTTTAGGAATTTTCATAATTTCATCCATTCACAGTGGCCATGGAGGCCACACAACAACCGTGTTAGATGGAGCTGATTGAGATACAGTGCGATAATGAACCTCACAGCAGCGGGTCACCCTCAGAGCATCAGCAGGTTACTCTTTAGAGCATTATATTAAAACATCTGGATGAAGAAATAGTTCCTCAGATGTAAACACGTTTTTTTTTGACTCCACATACATTTGTGAACAGACCTTTTCTGTAATTATTCTGTAATTGTATGAGGGCCAGACTGACTGATCGCCATTAAGTGATGTCTTGTGTGTCACAACTACTACTGCCAGACCAGACAGAATGAGTATAATGCAGTCGAAGGCTATATATACATACAACTTGTTCCAGAGGTTTGCTAATGTATACCAACTGAGTGATGAAAAACAGCCAGTATGAGAACTGCAGTATTTTTCATTCTTACGATTTTCTGCTGGCGTTATTGCACTGAAATTCAATTCAATTGTTAAATAACTATTAATTATTCTGTATATTTGTGTGTGAGGGAGGTATTTTGAATATAATATAAAGTTGTTTTGACATGGAGATTTTTACGTCATATGTTTTGAGTTACATTTGCCGATTTTTCTCCAAGATCATGTTTTTCAGCTTTTATCACAAATGAGAGCCTTTTGATCAACTTTGACTTAATTGCAGTCATCGACCTGTTTCTGTAAATTACATCCAAACTGCATGAGACATTTTTAGGCCTAGTTAACCCAAACTGTATACGTCCTCACAGTGCTGATTCACTTTCTTCCTTTCCTTGTACTCTGTATATAACGCCATAGCTGTATTAAACATTGTTAGGGCTCAGTGGCCCATAATGTAGTAAATCTCATTGCACTAATTCCTATTATTGTTTTTGAAAAGAAGAGAATTTTAAAGATTTAAATCAGTGTGTGCAGTATTTAAACAGAATAAATTGCTCTGTCTTCATTATAAAATGCTGTGTGATTTTTACTTATTTATTTATTTATTTATATTTAATCAGTTCAGCAAGGGGGGTCATGGTTTTATTTAATGATAATAAATATTTTTTTTCATTTATGCATTATCTAAGCTGTTTACCCTACATGGATAACATAGTTTATCCTAGTGTACATTGGGTGGAAGACAGGAAAAACCCTGGACTGGTCACCAGTGCATCATAGGGCAGATGCGCGCACACGCACACAGTCATACCTAGGGGCAATTTTGTATCTCCAAGGTACCTGATTGTCTTTAGATGTCGGAAAGCCAGAGTCAGAGGAAGAACATGCAGAAAGGTGAACTGTGGCTGTCCTTTGGCTTGTGGACAGGTAATCAAACCCATACCTGTCTTGGTGTGAGATAACTCTGCCACATTATTTTCTCCACAGTAGCACAAGGGTATAAGATGTTTTGTGCTCACAAATCTAGTGTTAGTTAGTCTGAACAGCATATTCGCTTACTTTAGGGCATTTGCTCTCCTCTGCCTTTAGGGCATTTTTCAGCCTAAATAGGAAGCACATTGAGGAGGATGTGAATTAATTTTCGAGCTTAGTGGTAGACATAAAACCATAGCTCTAAGTAACATTGTAAAGTGATTATTTACCAGTAGCAGCATGTCCTGAACTGTTTCATTCCTCTTTATAAGTTAATTTATACTATTTATATATGAAAGTAAGATTAATTTTGGTTATTATTACATTTACGGCATTTGGCAGACGCTGTTATCCAGAGCGACTTGCAAGGTTACTGGTATTACAGGTAGGCCAACGTAGTGTTAGGAGTTTTGCCCAAGGACCCTTATTGGTGTAGCACAGACTGGCTGCCCAGACCGGAAATCGAACCCAGGTCTCTCACATAGGAGCCAATGATGTTACCACTGTACCACACCAACCACTTTATTTAACATATTTCATATTGCAGAAACATTTCAACATACTGCAGAAAAAAACAGAAAGCGTTAAGTTGTCTGTCTTGTGGCAGAATCTGACTAGAAATGGTTTCAAAGTTATTCGTTAAATATATTAAAAACAGATATTTTGGGTGTCTGTCTACCTTGTGGGTTTACAGAGACTAATGATTGTTTTTCCATACGTAGTTTAATGTTTGGTGAAATCTGCTTTAGCTGATATATTACCATCTATGTGGCTTCTGTATAAAACTTATCATGCTGTACAGGTTCATTAAACCTCCTACTGTAGTATTATGCTAGGTAATGTATACATGGCCAGCGTCCTTATCTCTTCCTCTTCAGACAAACAAATGACCTTTAATGAACTGTTCAGTTCTTTAGAAGCTGAAGCAAAAAAAAATTTGAGCGTTTGGAGAGACGTATAAGTTTATAATGTGTGACCATGACATGAAGGAGCTGCAAAGTTGTTTTTTTTTCAATCTATGCCCAAATTTTAAATCCATTTTATTCAGACCTGTTGGTTGGTTGGTCAAATGCAAATAAATTCTGTCTCATTTTCTTTTATTTAAATTTTCCCTTTAATTTATTAAAGTGTCTGTTCTCTCATCAGGAGTTAAACTTGTGGTCTACAGATTGTACTGGTAGAAATGAAGACATCACCTACATCACCCAGAAGACATATCAGTTATTAAATAAAAAACAACTACAACTAGCAATTCCTCATATTTTAATGATCTTATACAAAACTTTTACAGAATACAAACAATATCTAAAATATATCTTTAATTGCGTTACATTTTGCAGTTCCAAGTTTAACAGTCTTAAATATTTAAGTTCTGCGTAAAATACTAATTCTTAAAAATGCTTTTGATTTACCTAAGTGTAATTCTGATTGATATGGCACAATTTAAAAATGATCATTATGTTACTGCTCAGAATAACAATAATGTCTGATTGATAAATGCTTAACTTTCACATTTTATTTTCTAATGTTAGTCACATTTTTTTAACTATTTTGTTTGTAAATATCCCAGTATTTGCTTAAACTATCCCCTACAAATGATTTTTTATTTGCTTCTGTAAAAATAACATATTATATGCAATATTAAATGCAATAATACTATTGGTAAATAAAGCTGTGTTTAAATTACAATTAACTCCTAGGAAACTCCAAAAGCTCATGCCAAACAAAGCTAGCTGCTCTGCCAAAATAGCATTACTACATTATTGCATTTCTGTAAAGCTATCCTGTGTGTGTAATAAGTGAACATAGTGTATACGTCAGGATTTAGATGTGTAAAACTGCAGAAGCCAGAAACAGCAACTGAGTAGTAGCCTTGCTTGTAATGAAATACTCTAGAAAATGTGTGTGTGTGTGTGTGTGTGTGTGTGTGTGTGTGTGTGTGTGTGTGTGTGTTAGCCCGATCAGTGCTGTCTCAGTGTAATGGCTAATCTTAATCTGTACCACCATCATCATCATCGCTCTGTTGTTCAGCAGGGAGTGGCTGCGTGTTATTGGCACGGATGCTGATCAGGCGAGGAGAGGCGGCGATGAGGTTAGCCACACCCACTGCAGTCACACCGGTACCGTCCAGATTTACCTGACTCAGTTTCATACCGTGAAGAAACTTTAATCCTGGAAACGGGACAAATAAGATGAAGGTTGTTTTATTACACAGTGTATGTTACACACTTTAGACTGACTTCATGTTAGGTGCGGTTTTTATCTACACAACAGCCAGGGAACTTTTGAGACATGGCACTTTGAGACAGCTGACCGTGAGACAGTGTGTAATATACAGGCTGGAATGTACAATTTGTAATGTATAATCTATATATATATTTTTTTTTACTTTACCCCGATCAGTGATGCGTGTTTTGCTCAGGTTCAGTTTGATCAGCTCAGTGCACCGAATTAAGACTTTCATTACTGAATCTCCCACTCGGGTGCAAGACAAACCTAGAACCTACACAAACACAGAAAGACACACATGAACAGTCTGAATACAAGAATACTTAAAAATTCGTTCATTTTTACATGCTGATAATTAACAATAACCAAATGGGTTTGTGTCCAATGCATTGCTGACAATAAAATTCCCAGTAACAGAACATATGTATCTACACAGATGGGTAAAAACAATTTAAGAGAAAAACTATGTCAAGTGTGTTCGTAGGGCATTGGGTTGCACAATACACCAGACCTTCAGGTGTGTATTAGCATAGATTCAAGTGTCTGGAGTTGAACTGGAGTGATGAACACTGTTTCTCCTGAAGATATTCAGTCAGTTGGAGTTTCAGTGATGGTGATAGAGACGCTAACACATGGCTTCATAGGTGAGCAGGAAGGTCATAGCATACGATTTACAACATTTTTATTTTTTGAAAATCATTCAGCCTACGCCCATCAGCACAGAACTTTTTTATTATTGGATAAAAGTCATCAGTCTGAAGAATGATATATTAAGTTGTGGCGACGCTTCATTCTTAGGAGACAAATGTAAGCAAACCATGCCAGCATTATTTTCTGTAAAGCTGCTTTGGGACAATGTTCATTGTTAAAAGCGCTATACAAATAAAATTGAATTGAATTGAATAATAAATATACACCCTTTTTAAACATAACAGAGCCACAGGTTTATTTGTACCTGTAGGTAAGGCAGGCGTGTGATAAACTCGGTCACGCCGCGGCTCGTCACAGCTGTTCGGTCTAGACACAAGTCTATCAGTAGACTGAGAGTGGACAGAGATGACAAGCCGACATCAGTTAGCGGAGTGTTACTTAATGAAAGCTTCTTCAGCCTGGAAAGTGACATAGGGAGAGAGAGGGAGAGAGAGGGAGAGAGAGAGAGAGAGAGAGAGAGACAGATTCAACAAATAGACCTAATACATAAACTATAATATGTTCAGGCATCTTACACCTGACAGTAATACTCACTTAAACTCTCCTTATACCAGATTACATAAACCAAGCGGCCCTAATTTACTAAAAGTCTGTGTGAGTGGAAAAAATAAACATACAACTTAACAAGACCTGCACTAAAGCTCACTCACTAAGAGATCCTTTAATGGTTGCATCATTGAAATGAAACAAGAAGGTCTGGGTTGTTTGTCCCATATGGATTGAGTTCAGGTCCTCAGGGCTTGGGCCTATGAGTTATGATGATATATATAGCGTGTGATGATAGAAAAACCTCTATCATTTAATATTACACTCTATCGTCTGTATCGATACACACTTTGCTGCAGTCGTTTTGTTGTTTGGACGACACGTTAAAGCGGTGCACACACAAACACATATGAAAGCAGATAAAGATAAGTTTGCTTATCTTTTGATTATTAGATATTCATTTCAGAAACTGAAAAATGAAAAACAAACGGTTGTTTTTTTCAAACTTGAAGTTTACTCTCATGCGAGTCATACCTGTGTTTTTTAGCTGCACACCATACGGCAGAAAATACCTTAAATTGTTTGACTTTACAAAAAACATGCTATATCGTGATATGTATCGTTATCGGGATATGGACCTATATCGGGATATGAAATTTCGGTCATATCACACAGCCCTAGTTCCAGCGAAGGTAAATTATAATTCTACGACATACAAAGAGAGCCAATATAATGTTCCAGGAGATCATAGCCCCTTTTATTTTTAATTTACAGGTTAAATTTTAACTAAATACAGCCAATATGATGTAAAATAACCACTAGTAGAAGTAAGTCCTTTTCTCCTTCAGTAAATTGACTTTCTGCTTGGTTAATGCATTCAAAAAAACATACTTTTCAGGTATCACATACACCACCAAGACACGTGGCCAAAAACGGTATTTTACTAAAACCGTATTTTAGTACATCAGCGCTATACATACCGAGTCATTTTTCCTAAGTGTGCGATGCCCTGGTCAGTAATGTGTGTGTAATCGCTCAGGTCGAGCTCAGAGAGCAGAGTGTGTGCACAGAGGAAGAAAAGCCCAGCGTTGGTCACTGAATGACGGCCAGGAAGTGTTAACTGAGTCAGACGCAACCCTGGAACAAAGAAACAGCAAGAAAATAATGTATACATTAATACAGAAAAAAATAATGTCTCATTAACACAAGTGTAATGACAGGACATGGACTCCATGAGCTTTTGTAGGCAATGAACACCATACTTCCTGCAGAACAGTCAAACATTTCTGAGCCTCAGATGAGTGTTCATCTAACCATTATTGTGGCAGCTCTAGGCGTGTATGGTGGTGCACTGTCCTGCTTAAAGCGTCACCTTTCAGAGACGTTTGTAGACTTACAAGAGGGTCAGGGGAATGCCAGCGAAACAAACCCCATACCAGTATATAGAGTCCATAGATATCTATCACTTTATGTACACACTGTTGGACGCAACCAATTATGTGCAGATGTATCTTGCACAGGCTAGTCTGTCCAAGTTTTTCTGGCACTTTAGTAAATGTGAAATCTGTTACTGATCAAAAGTCCTGACCTGAGAGGATCTCGAGTGTGCGATCACCGCTACTGACAGGAACTCCGTGAAGACTGAGTGATGTTAGGCTGCGGTGAGCTGCAAGACGCTGCAGGGATTCTTCTCCAACCTGAGTGAAGTCGAGGTGAAGCGTCTGTAGATCGTGCAGATCGGCCAGAGCAGACACGTCACACACCTGAGAGAGACGCAACCGAAGCAGAAATGTAAAAAAAGTTGTGTATCAGGTATCAGTTTAATTAGGCATTAAAAAAAGATATGTTCTCTTCTTGATTAATCCCTAAGCTTTTCAGATAGGGGTCAGGATGTGTGTGTGTGTGTGTGTGTGTTACCCTGGTGTGTGTAATGCTGAGCACACGCAGCTGTGGTACACACAGACGCAGAGCAGTTAGCGTTTCCTCTGTAACAGCAGTTTGGTTTAAACTCAGATGAACAAGTGCAGGAGGAGATGACTGAAGGAAGACCAGCAGCCCGGCATCACTCACTTTAGTGTGATCCAGAATCAACACACACAGAGACCTGAGAGCTAAACAAACCCCGACACACACGTCACTTTAAATGAGGCAATGTTGGACACTAATAGAGAGTGAGTGTGGGTATGTCGGAGGTCCAGAACAGATGTAGCATGACTTACGTGTCATGTGGTGTAAACAGCTGTCGGTAAGTTTAGAGCAGGATGAGAGATTCAGATACTGCAGCTTCACCAGTTTACACAATACTGACAGCCCACAATCTGACAGAGAAAATAAAAACAAGCTTTTGTAACACACTCACTATCAATGACAGTTAACCCAGTGGCCAGGTTTGTATATGCTGCTAATTTTTTACAGAAATATAAAAAATGTGTGCAGTGTGTATCCTGTGTTAAATAGATCTGATGGTGAGGTAATAGTGCAAAAGATGAATGTCGGCGACAGATTACACAACAAAACGAGTACAAATAAATAAAGAATCATAAAACAGACCAATTATTTATAGACGTACCAGTAATTAGTGGCGAGTTGGCCAGACTGAGGTGCATGAGGTGCGTAAACGTGCCGAGTTGCTGCAGCAGTGCGTTGGTGGTGTACGGGTAGCTGTTTAATGTCAGCTTGCCAAGCGAGCAACCAATGAAGAGCTGAAGTGTTCTAGGGTTCAGCAGGCGATCGGAGGTCATGTGGCCCAACAAACGCTCAGCCAGCTCTGGGGTCAAACATGAAAAGCTGCTGACGAACTGCATATAAGGAGCTGAGAGAGAGCGAGAGAGACAGAAAGACAAAACCGTCATTAGTGTCATGTTTCAGCAGATGATATATAAAGATATAAGAAAAACAAGCAGGGACGTGTTTAAGTGTTTCTGACCGTTAGTGAGGGAGATGGCGGCGTGCGTTGCCATGGTGACGAGTTTGGGCACACTGCAGGGTTTCCTGTGCGGAGCCACAGTCTCGGTGTGATGATGTTGCTGTTGATCATTCCTCTGTAAACGCTGTAATGCTGCTGCACCGGGTAAAACTCTTCCCTCTGCTGGATCTACTGAGGCATCTGGATCACTGCACACAAACATAATGATACGCTCTCACACATACTGATCATCAACTTAAAATAAAACTACGATTAAAATTACAGATGCACGGCATAACAGAAACAGTTACAGTAATATATGTAATAATGTGTGTGTGTGTGTGTGTGTGTGTGTACCCGAGTCTGTTTCCCTGATTCGGCCAGTAATGTTGATTCTGATCTCTGAACTCGTTAAAGAAAGGAAGTTGAGGTACTGCTGGAATCAAAACGGACATGTTTGTATTAAGCGATCGTAAAGCTGTTTATCACAGGGCAATCATATCAGTTTTACAAGTTCAGTACCGTTAATAGCTGCCAGTGCCTGCTCTTCAGCATCATCATCATCATCATCATCATCATCAACGTCGACATCAACATCACCACCACCACCACCTTCTTCTCCTGGCACCAGTCTCTGTCCACGGCCTGCCAGTGAGAAACGTCTTTAAAGACAATCCCATTAACTGTTATTTAAAGTGTAAATCAAAGCAAAATACCCCAGTGGTGACGAGGTTCAGGAATCCCAGCATGCACCATGTCTTGCCAGCGTATTGGTTGAAATGGTGGAGGAGCTACAGGTTGGAGTAACTCATCTGCCCCCTGCTGAGCAAGAGGGTCGCTGCGAGGTGGCTCAGGCTGATGGACTGGGGCGGGGATGGAAGGATCAGGAGGAGTAATGGCCTGAAGGACAAGCGCAGCGTTTGGTGTTAAACCGAGAGAGTGCAGTGACAGAGACAAGTCTTCATCACTGAAGCGCCGACGAGGAAAACCGTGAAAAAGTGTGAACATGGGGAGAGATGGATGGAGGGAAGTGACGTGGTCAACGACGTCCCGGAGAGGAGCATGTGCTGGAAAACACAGACGCAAAGACTCACCGGAGGGGAGACGGATCTACAACACACACACACACACAAACACACACACACACACACACAAATAATAACTTTTATATTATTAGATATTATTACTAGATACTAGATTACTAGTAACAAAAACTGAACCAAGAATTAATATATTTAATATGAAATGTTATCGCACATGTTTATAATAATAATAATAATAATGAATTATTACATTATTATAGTATCAAATGATTACATTATATAATAATATAAAATATACAAAATACATATAAACTAATAACTGACAAATTACTTAATATTATTGCAAAATAACATGGAAATATAAAAAAATAAGCATAAATAACAAGGATATTTATATAACAGCAGTATTTAAATCTCAATTCTGGTTGATGTTGATTCAATTTCTATAACAGGAGGTTTATACTAATAAAGTGAAATGAAAGTGAAAGTTAAGATATGTTGTCGTTTCCATAGTAACAACTTAAACAGAGACTTTTGTGGCAGATAGTCGACATAAACTCTGGTGATGTTTTATTTCTGTGAGAGGTTTATTCAGCATTGGAAGGAGTCTCCAGTGTCAGTGCAGACAGAGGTTAAGCTGTAAATCTGGAGGATTTGGGAATTTTGTTTGTAGCTTGACAAATCACATATCTTTCTCTTAGTACCATCAAGACAGATAATAAACGGATGAGGGAATTAATATTTATAGCTACTATAACATACCTGATAACATTCTGCTTCATAGACAAATAATCATAAATAAATAATACATTTCACTCCGTAATATACATCACAAATCTTATCATCACAAATCTTAATTAAATAGCCCCATATTCTAGTGATATTAAAATCCCACCACCTAATGCACTTAATTCAATAATTTCTGTGTGTGTGTGTGTGTGTGTGTGTGTGTGTGTTGCCATTCTCACCATTAGAATGCAACTGCTGTTCGTGCTGCTCTGAACTTGTTCACTTGGTTTCTCTCGTTCGCTGACAGTTGGCGTGACGGTGTGTTTCTCCTGCTGAGCACGCCGATCTTCTGCTATTCTTTTCAGGATTAATTCACGCTCCTGAACACACACACACACACACACACACACACACACACACATTAATATAAAGCTTGCCAGAGGGTTGGACTGTCTCTAAATCAACAAACAACAAACCACAAAGACAATCAAAGACGAGACAAGCCAGCTATTATGTAATCTCTGTTATGAAGTTAATTTGTATGGGGATGATTAGTGTTGCCGTTTCTTTCTCAAACTCTGACCCATCAAGGCAATCTGACACCAAGGTGTTAGCAACAGATCCTTCAGTGAATCTTCATCCATCAAGCACATCAGTGATCTTGAGTGCCTATTGACCCTGACACTGGTTCAACAAC
>JAOVVF010000026.1:4894083-4916787 GCA_028565595.1 Duopalatinus emarginatus
AGGTATAAGACTAGAAGTAGATATAGAAGTGCAGGTATAAGACTAGAAGTAGATATAGAAGTGCAGGTATAAGACTATAAGTAGATATAGAAGTGCAGGTATAAGACTATAAGTAGGTATAGAAGTGCAGGTATAAGACTAGAAGTAGGTAAGTAATGAGGTAGCCACATGAACAGCTAGAAATTGTTCAACAGAGCTGATAAAATGGAGGAGTCCTATGTAAGTTTTAATGAATTGGTTCTCTAGAGATGCACTGATGCCAATTCTGATTTCCGTTCTAAAGTTTGACTTGCTGTTTCCAATTTTGGCTGATTCCGATTTTCTCTTTTTCTACCATAAATCATTTTTTTATGACTTTAATGGACAATTCTTAAACTCAAAAAGGTGTATGTGGTTATTGGACATAGTCTGCTGAGGAAAGATAGCAGAGGCTACTGGCTTGTGGATGGCTCTGCGTTCTTGCTAGCAATACTGGTCATATTCCACTGCAGTGATGGTGTTTTATGAAGTGTCTTTTTAAATTTGTCATTCAGTTAGTTGGAGTTGTTCCTTCACAATGTATGTTGGCCTTTTGTGTGTACTTTGGTACTTTTTATCCTCTTCACTTAACTTAGAGGCCACAACATGTTGTGTATGTTTGTAGGTGTGTCATGTCACTGATAGGTGATGTTAGCCACTGTGCGGTGAACAAATGTAAATTTGACCGACAGTATCTGATATATGAGACTGATCAGTCGGTCCCCAGTCACGGCCGATTTATTAGCATCTCCAAAATCACCTCTCATTAAATGTGTGTGTGTGTGTTAATCTCTTTATATTTTAGATAACACTAATGTTTAAAAAATGTTTTTCCCACACTCTGTATGGAGTATATTTTTGTTTTTTAGTTTTTATAGTTTTATAGTTTATATCTAGTATGATGCGTTTTTATTGTGTGTATAATGTGTTTGCAGAAAGAACCAGCTACACCTGCTGGTATGCACAAATCAAAATCTAAACACGAGCTCAAACTGCTGGAGAAAATTCCTGAAAATGCAGAAGCCACTGTGGTACTCGTGGGTAAGAACACACTCTTTTTACTAAGGTCAAACTCCATTAGAGCACACTATACAGATATATCTGCATGTTATTTAGATATATAGTATGAGACACACATGCTGAATAATATATAATAATATAATACTATATAATATAAAACGTTACACTGTCATTGTACTGGGTTTCTATTTAAAAATTATTAAAAATATGAATCATATATCCAGATCAGAGGTCAATCTGTACACAGTACAGTATCTGTATACAATTGGTACATAGACAAGTCCAACAGAATCATGGCTGTAAGTCAAGAAAGTGGAAATACAGGGCTTACTTGTTAAACTAAAATTAGTCGTATAGGAAGATAAATGACTAGGAAGGTGAAATTAGGAAATTAGAAACATGTGAACTAGAAACATGACTAATAATAAAAAAAAGGGCACTGACTGGGCAAGTGAAACTAGAAAACTAAAACTAGGGAAAAGTAAATTTTGTTAGCTATAAAATAAGGTCATGGCTTAAACTAAGGAAAGAGAACTATTGAATTAGAAGCATTAGCTTAATGAATGTAAATATGGCTCTAACTACAGGTAGTAACAGTATAGAAAGCTAGAATTAGGGAAACAGAACTTTAATACCCTGAGAATTGGACAATGGGTCTAGGAACTGGAAAAATTTATGGCTAACTAAATAGTGGACAGGGAAGTCTAGAAACATAAAGAAACATAAATGACAGTAACTACAGTACTAACTAGGGGACATGAAATATAGGAAACTAAAACTAGGTACATAGAAACATGAAGTAGCTACACTGGGTTTAGGACATTAAAATTAAAAACAAGTTCCATCAAGTCGAAAAATGACTGTAAGAAGGGCAATGACTAGCGGAGAATAACTGTAGGTAACTTATATAGCTTTATACATACATTATTAATTAAACCATGAAGCACGGGAAGAAGGAAACTAGAAAAATGAAAAGTTACAGTTATAACAACTATGGATCTGGACTTAGTACAAATTATTTACTATGGATGATTAGGATCTAGGGATGGGAACAAGTATAGGAAATTATTAATCAAATAGTTACAGTGCATATCAGTAAATGCAATAAACATGTATAAAACTCCATTTAGTCAGTAATGGAGAACCCTCTATACATCTGTACCTCAACAACATGACAGGCTGAAATCATGCAATCAGTTCATGTTTTCTTCAGGCAGTGTTGATTTCTTGGACCAGCCTACAATGGCATTTGTACGCTTGGAAGAAGCCGTGTTACTGGACTCAGTTCTGGAGGTTCCAGTTCCTGTGCGGTTTCTCTTCATCTTACTTGGTCCGAGCAACTCCAGCATGGACTACCACCAGATTGGACGCTCAATTTCTACACTGATGTCTGATAAGGTCAGATAATAGTATTGAACATCATTAGAATGTTGTATAGGCAGCTTCCAAAATAGCACTTGATTTAACACATCCTGTTATTTAATAGTTATTCTAAATGTTCTCCACAAATGGTGTCTTAATTTGTCTATTTATAGCTCAAAATATAAATTTCCGGAATTTATGAATTAATTCTCATCTCCAGTCGTTCCATGAAGCCGCATATCTGGCTGACGATCGTCAAGACCTTTTGAGCGCCATCAACGCTTTCCTAGACTGCAGCATCGTTCTTCCTCCGTCTGACTTTGGAGGCGAAGACCTGCTGCGCTCCATCACTCACTTCCAGAGAGAAATGATCAAAAAACGAGAGGAACAAGAACTCAGCATGATCAACAATGAGCAGAAAAGCCCAGAGGAGAAAGGTCTGAGAATATCTGGAGTAAATACATTATACATACAAAGACATACTTTATATTAATATTATAGAATTTTTGTTATCGAACTAATTTTATCGAGTGAGGATGAAATGAACAATAAAGGACATTTTCAGTTCTGTAGATATGTCCAACATTAAAATAGCTATTTAATTGATTGTTTCTGTATATTAATTCTCATATATTCATTATTATTTGAACTTCTACATTTTTTTTTTTTTTTATTCCCATTTGTATATTTATTTTTCAGGTAACGGACTAAAATAAAAAATAAGGGCATCTGGTTGATGTTAAATTTCAAATGTAATCAGTAATAAACACAACAGTGTATCTGTTCCAGGAAACTAATCAATGATGGGTGTGATGCAAGCCTTATCACTTGATATAAAATGTCTGCATTTCTTTATCTTATGTTAATGAAACATAAAAATGCAGCATGTCATGTTTAAGATGCACCAGTAAGAGCAATAACTCAAAACTCTTCAGGGAAAACATAAATTTTTTCCATCCTGTATAGGATACAATACTTTATTGTTTCATCCTACTATAGAAACAAGAAAGTATTAGAACAAGTGTATTAATATAAAACTGTGACTTACAGAATTACTGTCTAAGCCATACTGTTGTTGAAAATGAATCAACATCTAACCAATCAAATTTGAAAACAGACCAGGCCAATTTAACCTGGAGAAATATTTAATAAATGATCTTTTTAAAAATGCTAATACTAAAATAATAATAGCATGAATTTTTGTCTCCTGTGCAGAGTCTCTGTTGGCACCTCATGCTCGTGGTGACGATGATGACCCCCTGAAGCGAACAGGTCGACCATTTGGAGGTTTAGTCCGAGACATACGACGCAGATACCCAAAATACATCAGTGACTTTACAGACGCTTTGAATCCGCAGTGCATGGCGGCCACTATATTCATTTATTTCGCTGCTCTATCTCCTGCCATCACATTTGGAGGGCTGCTCGGTGAGTTCGAACAAACACGACGGATGATTTAATTTTTACTACACACTTCTAGTTACACTGAGCGCTCTGGCAGGATGTGACACATCTGATATAATTTACAAAGTCATTAATCAATGAGAAAATTAATTAATGAGAAGCAATATAAGGTATCGATTCTAAAGCTTATATAAAAGACATCCCCAAGCTAACTTTCCTAATTGGTTAAAGATCTTTAGTTTAAAACTGTTTTTTTTTTTTTGTGTGTGTGTATGTGAAGGTGAGAAGACAGAGGGTCTAATAGGTGTATCAGAGCTCATCGTTGGTACGTGTATTCAAGGAGTCTTATTTTGCCTGTTGGGAGCACAACCACTGCTGGTGGTCGGATTCTCAGGACCGTTATTAGTGTTTGAGGAAGCCTTCTTCACCGTAAGTGTAAAATGATTCATATAATAAAATAAAATTACAGACCTGGGACCTAAAACATCACATGATGTCATCTTTTATCATCGCTGCTGAATTCTGATTGGTCAAGGTTTAATGACCTAGCAGCATATTTCTGCCAGCAGTAGGCAAATAACAGTATAATCCAGTATGTTATTGTTGCTATAGTAACACAGGGATTTGTATTACAGACACTTCATATGTTGTATTAAAGACACCTCATACACTTTCTTTACCATTTTTGGAAGGAGTTTAAACTGTTGTTAGAGTTAGAATTAAAGCCATTTCTTTGCATTTTTTAAAAATGGGAGAGTTTTCGGGATAAGAAGGTTTACAATTACAATTTCTTGATCATTTATACTATAAATTATAAACATTGGCAGAGAAAAAAAATAATAACTTTTTATACCTGCTAGAATGCAAGTAATTAATTTAACTATATTTGGATAAAAGTGTTTCTTTCTATAATAAATACAATTAACATTTGTGACATGTTTTTTCAGGCTATAAATGTTCCACTGATACGAGATGCTGCATTGTGGGTTTTTTTTAATCCACTCTGTTCCCCTATAGTTCTGTAAGAGTAATGATCTGGAGTACCTGGCAGGTCGAGTATGGATTGGATTCTGGCTCATCATAATCGTTGTGCTCATGGTAGCATTCGAGGGAAGCTTCCTGGTTCGATTCGTCTCTCGTTTCACTCAGGAGATTTTCTCTTTCCTGATCTCACTCATCTTCATCTATGAGACCTTCTCCAAACTCATCAAGGTCAGTGTGTAGAATCTCCTACACTAAACTGGGACATTCCATCACACAGAACCCACCTTAAATGCACTACTCTTCCAACATGTTTAAATTCCCAACATTTAAGAAAACAACATTTATATTTCTATATATATAGGTTTTTTTTTTAACATACATTACTTTTTTACCTGCAGATATTTAAGGAACACCCACTGCAGCGCTGCTCGCTTCTCAATGATTCCATGTTTAACGACTCTGAGAGCTCCCTGGTAGAGAATTTCACAATGACCTCATCAGTATCAAACAGCACTTCCATGGAAATAGAGAAAAAGAGCCAAAAGGGCGGAGAGCCGAACACAGCACTGCTGTCTCTGGTTCTAATGGCAGGAACGTTCTTCATTGCGTTCTACCTGCGCAAATTTAAGAACAGCGCCTTTTTTCCAGGCAGGGTGAGACAATGTCTTTATTAAACATATATTTAAATATTTATATTTATATTTATATTTATATTTATAAGGAAAAATTGCTTTTAGCTAAGGCAAAATCTGAGAAACAAAACTTTAAGAGTAGGGCTGTAGTCAGTCCAAGAAGTTCAAAAGAAGGACTATCCAAAATCAAGTCAAGACCAAGTCTTAAGACGATCAAGTCAAGATCAGAAGATCAGTGATGTATGTTTTCTAGAAGACGGAATTACCTGCTGTCAGATTGTGTTCATGCCATAAAAGAAGAAACAGGACCAAGACCATATTAAGTGAGAATAATCCCCCAGGATTAATATCAAATACAAACACCAGTAGCACAGGCAAGACAAGTCAATACAGAAAATCACTAAAGACCAGACTTGAGTCTCAGCCTTGATAGATAGTCGAGAAGCCGATACTTCCAATACTACCACTACAATTTATAATAAATCCTTTCTCAAAGGTATGGCTAGAACAGGAAGCTACAACCTTGTGTCCCACCCCTGTCTCTCAAATAAGTATAACATCAGTATTAGATTTCATTATTTGCAACCAGATTATTTAATAGCAAATAATCTCTCCTTTATACCATTGTGTGTTTTTTTCTAAATGCCATTTGTGGTTATTATAATCACAAATGGTAATTGGAAAAAAAAAAAAACCACACACACACAATGATATAAAGGAGCAAGGATGGTCATGATTTCTTTCCAGATTTATGACAAATGATGTCATGTCAAGTGATTTCACAAAGCATAGTCAAATTGTTGATAGACTGAATGTGTTAACTCAAAGCTTTTGATGCTAATCTCTCGTCTCTGATTCTCTATCCAAGCTGAGGCGGGTGATTGGAGATTTTGGTGTTCCCATCGCCATCTTCATTATGGTGCTGGTGGATTACAGTGTTCAGGATACGTACACACAAGTAACTCAATTAGCTTCTGATGATAAATTCTTATCGTATCTATCTATATATATATATATATATATATATATAAGGAGAAGGAAAAGATGAATATGTTTAATTGTTGGTGGTGTGTTTTGTGAGTGTAGAAGCTGAGCGTTCCTCGTGGCTTCTCTGTGACCAGCCCTGAAAAAAGGACCTGGATTGTGAATCCTCTTGGCTCTGAGAACTCATTTCCTGTGTGGATGATGGCAGCCAGCGTACTTCCTGCACTCCTAGTGTTTATTCTCATTTTTATGGAGACACAAATCACCACGTGAGTCTCTTGAACCAACATGTAGCTTCAAGCCTATGTGAAAGAAAAACATATCATTGGTTGATGTGATTATAAAAAAAGTTTTGTAATGTGAACCTCAAGAACATTTTCCAGTCTGTTTTATACAATGAGGAAAAAGACTATTATTAAAAATTCTCTAGGTTAATTTAAAAATCAGAATCCTATGGAATGTTGTTCCAAAATCCTGTTTTTCCCCAAATGGCTGTATAGTATAGTATAGTATAGTATAGTATAGTATAGTATAGTTATTAGCATCAAAACTGTTTGTCACTGATCACATGTCACAGTTTATAATGAAAATAATAATAATAATAATAATAATAACAGCAATATTTTGTGCATTGAGCATGCATTAATAGTGCCAGTGGGGAAATGTAGACACAAGCTTAATCACCAGGAAGGCCAATGTGGAGTGACGTCATTGTGCTGCAGGAATATAGTGTGTACAAATGTTTCTGTAGTGCACAAAGACCACATGGAACTGGTTGGGTAAATTATAGGTCTGTGAAGTGAGCTTGGAGGGGAGTAGGTCTGGTCTGCTGTTGAGTCTTCTGGAGGTGTTGTGGCCTTAATTCAACGAAACACTGATGAAGGGAGGTGCCTACCTGATGATTTCATTAAAGAGCTTGTGAGCCAGTGGCTATTTGGAGTATAGGTACAGGGAATGGGCTAGGCCCTTTAGGACAGCTAGGACAGCGGATGTAAAATAGTCTTTTGACAAATTCTGGTTTATTTACTTTCATATTTTTTTAATCTGCAATGAAAATGTTGTGATTTAAATCATCCCTGAAGTCATACAGTGTCCTATGTGTGTGTCTGTGTCTCTTTACAGGCTGATCGTGAGTAAAAAGGAGAGAATGTTGGTTAAAGGTTCAGGGTTTCATCTGGATCTTTTGTTGATTGTGTGTCTTGGTGGGACGTGCGCTTTGTTCGGTTTACCATGGATGGCGGCCGCCACTGTCAGGTCCGTCACACACGTTAACGCGCTGACGGTGATGAGTAATGCCGTTGCCCCTGGTGACAAGCCCCGAATTCAGGAGGTCAAAGAGCAAAGAGTGACAGGACTGTTGGTGGCCATATTAGTGGGTGAGTTATTTGTTGACATCATCATCATCATTATTATCCAAAATTATTTGTGTTTACTTATGAACACTGACTTTGAGAAAGTAGGCTAAGTAACTAAGACATTTCTGTTTTACCTGCACAAAGCTTTTTTTCAAGCTTTTTTTCCTGAATTGACTCTTAGCTAAAGGCTAAAGCTGAGTAAGAAAGCAGTTTAGCGTAGAGCTGTCCAAAACAAATCCAAGACCAGGGTTAGCTGAGATCAGGTAAAGACAGCCTTAAGGTGATTAAAGCAAGGCAAGATCAAGATGTCATGATGTCAAGATGTTTTCTAGAGTCAGGAATTACTTGCTGTCAAACTAAAAGACTGGTGTAGAAAGTTTTTGGACTTATGGTTGATACTACATGACTCTTTTCTAGTAGGATTCTGGTTTAAGTTCTTGAATCCTGATTTACCTTCACTAGCCTTCACTTTTGTAAGTTGCTCTGGATAAGGGCGTCTGCCAAATGCCGCAAATGTAAATGTACATGTGACAAAAAATAAATTGAGACCTAAACCTTACTTAGTAAGATCTCTTCCCAAGATTGGGACCAAATAAATGAATACAACAATAAACAAATGTAACAAAAGGAATCTACCCAGAGAATGTAGGAAGACTACTGAATTTAGAGAAGGATTGAGCTAAGAAAAACCTATAGAATTTAAGGAAATTGGGAACATTTTGTAGGATATACAGGGAGAACAATAGAAAGTAGAAAATGTGATTTAGGAGAACTAGGGAAAGAATTAGAAGAACTGGAAGAATTACAAAAATTAGAGATAATTAAGCAGGTTAGGAGCAAAACTCGAAAAGGTATAAAATCGAGAAATAGAGGGAGAACAGTGGGGACTAGAAAAAGAAAGGAAACCTTGAGAAATAGATCAACAATTCAGACAAGCAGGAGTAGAAAATGACAGACACTACAGAACAGATATATACTGTATACTGTATAGGAAAACATAGAGAAGTACAGCAGCTGTGATATGACTTAAAGGAATCAGGAAGCTTAATAATGTTCAGTTGATGAGTTTGAATGAGTTTGTATTCTGTGTGTGTGTGTGTGTGTGTGTGTGTGTGTGTGTGTGTGTGTGTTAGGTCTCTCTATTGTGATTGGGGAAGTGTTGAGTCTCATTCCTTTGGCTGTGCTCTTTGGGATTTTCCTGTATATGGGTGTGATGTCACTCAATGGTATTCAACTGAGTGAAAGAATAAAACTGCTACTAATGCCAACTAAATATCACCCGGACGAAATCTATGTCCGCAAGGTACACACACAAATCTACACCATATGGTCAGCTTATTAGTATTAGTATTGAAATGAGTAATCATTTACAGCCTTTGTGTGTTCATTATTGCATTATTCATATTAATATTAAAAAATGATTGACCTAAGACCCAAGGATCTGAGTGTGTTTAACTGTGTTTTAGGTGCGAACACTACGCATGCATCTCTTCACTGGGATGCAGTTGGTGTGTTTGGCCATTTTGTGGGTGGTTATGTCGACGGCAGCATCACTCGCTTTCCCCTTTGTCCTCATTTTGACTGTCCCACTAAGGATGTTCATCTTACCACGGATATTCAACACACGTGAGATGCAGTGTGTAAGTACACATGCATACACGCTAAAGACACACACGCAGACATACACAGTCGCTACACAGTATATAAACACTGTAACTTTTTTAATATATGTAAGGAAGACACTGGAGGTCAAAGCATCATACACTGAGATACTGTTTAACTTAATGAGGAAATATTTTTAAAAATAAAATTACGAACAATGCTTGAAGTAAGACCTGAGTATAAGCAGGTGAGCTTTTCTTTTAAAACTTAAGAATGAAGAATTATTTATTTAATGTGTTCATCAATTATACTGATACATTAAAATGATATGTTATATTGAAACATTGATTTCAGGATCTCGAATTTAATACCTTATTGCTATATTATGCAAAAAAATATGAATTAATCTAATTGAAACAATAATTATTATTATTAATTATTATTAATTAACTAATTAATTAACTAATTGAAGCAATAATAATTATTATTATTAATTATTATTTTCCAAACTGCTAAATAAAGATTTGAAGTGAAATTTAATTTTTAAATCATAAAGTTTAAATCTGAAGGATGACACAGAAAATAGATTCAGCAGCTGGGTAACCTGTCTCTAAACATAACACAACTTTCTCTGGGTAAATATTGACATAACTTCTGAACTTAAGTTGCTGAGTCAGAATAGCGTCTCTAAAATCAGAGTTGACTCAGGTCCCTATTTAATGATCATTTATACACTGACGGAAGAGTGTCAAAGACAGGACTGAAAAAGGCTGAATGTGATGTATTTGTGTGTATATTAGTTTAAACAGACAGACAGACAGACAGATAGATAGATAGATGAGTTTGTGTGTATATTAACAGACAGACAGATAGACAGACAGGCAGGCAGGCAGGCAGACAGACAGACAGACAGACAGACTGATAGATAGATAGATAGATAGATAGATAGATAGATAGATAGATAGATAGATAGATAGATAGATAGATAGATAGAGGAGTTTGTGTGTATATTAGTTCAACAGACAGACAGACAGACAGACAGACAGACAGACAGATAGATAGATAGATAGATCTGATAGCATGGATGCCTTACTCTTGTTACGTGTCTCTCTCTGCAGCTGGATGCAGACGATGCAGAGCCCACATTTGATGAAAAAGAGGGAGTGGACGAGTACACAGAGATGCACATGCCCGTCTGATTCTCAGCTACACTCTTCTTCTCTCCGTCTATCCACTCATGGTGTTTATTTCCCTTCAAATTCACTGCCAGTGGAAAACAGAGGAGAAAAAAACATTGCTGACCAACTTTAACTGTTCAGCTAAAGGAGGCATCACCTAGCATAACAACTCTGAGTTAAAATGTTACAATCTAATTGAACTCCATCTCAGTCAAAACATTAAGTTGACTGAAAAACACAACAAAGGAGTCAAAGCACAAAAAGTATTACAATGTAATACCTAAATATTAGCAGTAGTTAAAATAATTAATGTATTTTAATACATTGGAATCTATTTGAATCTCTCTAACATTACGATGATGTCGATTAAGGTTGTGTGTGTGTGTGTGTGTGTGTGAATCAGTAACGATCGATTCAGATGAATAATATAAATGTATTTATTCTCTTAGAATTTTTTCCACCCTTTTTGCCAAATTAGCCGTGTTACACTTCTATTGCCAATAATAATGAAATTGTTAGCAGTTTAGTTTGTAAGCTACCAGAGACATAGTTTTAATGCAACACTTCATCCCTTATCTGCC
This sequence comes from Duopalatinus emarginatus, assembly GCA_028565595.1. NCBI lineage: Eukaryota > Metazoa > Chordata > Actinopteri > Siluriformes > Pimelodidae > Duopalatinus > Duopalatinus emarginatus. Next base: position 4,905,204 of record JAOVVF010000026.1, read on the forward strand.
AAAAAATATGTGACCAAAGCATCTTAGTGTATTAATTATTTGTTACATTTTTAACATAGATGCTCAGAATTTGGAAAAAATGTATTTTAAACATAAACAATTATGGATTAAAGATATATATATAGGTAGCTGGCCTACAGTGAGCGATCTTTTATATTGCATTAACAGTGAAAATAAACTACAATGCTGCAGCCAGATAATGGTGGATATCAAAGATATCTAGCATAGGCTCCTAGTTTAGTCTTGGTTTCTCAAATAACTTACAATTAGTATTAAATAATAAAGTGCCTCTGAAATTGTGTTGTCATGCTACATTATAGCTAGCAGAAAGGAGTTTAGAAGTGTTCAAAGTAAGAATATTTTATATACTGAAATACTGGGACATTCTTAATGTAATGAACTATAAGGAAAAGTAACGTCATAGATGATATTTGCTATAAAACAACTGGAATGCCACGTGACTAATAGTATGATTGGAAAATTAACAGAAGCTTACAACACTAATGCTATCTACCCGAACCGGCATGTGACTGACTTTCAGTGTTGAAGTGTGTTGGAAATAATGTCAGTTTTTATTAGACATTGGAAATTTTTTTTTTTTTGAAACAACACTGAAACAATGTTATGTCGTGGTGGTGAGTATACATTTAAGCTCACAAGTGCATGGGAATAGACGTAACCACAGGGAATGGTTTTACTGAATATAAAACACAAAACAATAAACAAACATAAATGCAAACAAAAAACGAAAGCAAACCGAGCAAACAAACAGGAACAGGGCAGAATCAGAGTAATGTACAGAGGCCGGGAAATCCACAGGTTCAGGGCAAACAGGGTACAGAATATATTTTTTGAGCCACACCATGTATGCAGCAGCACCAGGCTTTTATAGGCTGTATAATTTGCGTGGTGGTGCGACTCAAGTGTGCGCTTGCAGTCACATGACTCCTTTGTGCATCCGGGAAACACATACAAAAAACATTTAATGCTAAATGGTTGAATCAACATAATCTCTTGAACAAACATGCTGCCTTTTAAACATGAGTATTATTATTATATTAGCATTTTATTCAATTTTGATTAGTTGTAATATCAACTTTGATTCACTTTTCAAAATTAAAAACAAAATTTAACAGTGGTTCAACCATGACCTATCAAAAACCAGTATTCACCACTAAATTGCCGGCTGTGAATTTCTATCTAACTAGCCACATATCTAACACTGTGGTTTTAATTATTAGTTAGCATAATGCTAATTAAAGAAGAACAGTATTCACCACTTCTGTTGTTTTTTGTTTAGTATTACACTGAGTGTGTAAAAGAGTGTGAACATGCGTATGAAAGTCAGCTGTGCTTCACTGAAAGAGAAATGTGCCAGTGCATTGACTGAGGCAATTCCCACTGCTAACAGGTTCTCATCTTAGTTTCATCTACTTCAGTGGTCCAGGTTAAGTAGCTAATGTTTAGTTCTGACACTGATAACCCCTTAAAACATTATTTAATGCCATACTTAATTTAATACTTTACTTTATGGAAAGATACTCAGCTAGCTAGCTAGTAACTATTAAGTTAATGACTATATTCACATAGTAACTATATTCACCTTTTCAGGTCCACTAAAATCACACAGTCAACATCAACATAAATTTATACTAATAAGAACAATTGTCACTTTTTGTTTTTTATTTTTATTTATAGAAGGGAATCATGGTGGTGAAAGATGAGTATACAATCTTGTATTAGTTTTACTTAAATCTGATTATTATTAATCTGATTATTATTTTTTGTTTTTTTTGTCAATTTTAGCATTATTAAATATAAATTTCTGTGTTTTTTTGTTAAATTATATAAATAAAATGTACATTTTCCTGTAATTTGTTTCCATCGCATATATTTTTAGAGAACATATTAAAATCATCAGAAAATATATGCAAACACTGACTGCCTTCTTTTTCAATTCAATTAAATTTTATTTGTATAGCGCTTTTAACAATGAACATTGTCTCAAAGCAGCTTTACAGAAAATTATGAAAAGAGTTATACATTTATAGAATTATTAGAAATTTTATCCCTAATGAGCAAGCCGGTGGCGACAGTTGTCTTTTTATTTTTACATGTTTTATTTATTTCTTGCATATTTATATAATAATGTGATAAACATTCATAATAAAAGTTTACGTTGGCAAAAAAAACACTAATTTTAGTTAAATGTACAAGAATTATCATAAAAATACGTAGTGTATCATGTGATCATAAAAATAAATAGTGTGAGGTGACATAAGGTTCTTTGAAAAATACAACAGCAAATGCATAATGTAATCAAACCTAAAGATATCCAAAATTATATATCAGACCGTGCAACCTTTTTTTTGGTCAGGCACAGTGTACAAAAAAATGTCAGAGCTTACAAAGAATCAGCTTGCATCTTCTGAAGTATGCAAGCATTGCCTAAACAGTACAAAATAATTGAGAAAAAATTCAGTGTTATGCATTCAAACTATGTATAATAATGGATAAAAATATGATGCTTGTTCATCTGTTTATTTGTGTTATACCTGTACCATATGACATTCATAAAAACATAATAATAATGATAATAATGTTTTACTACGTTGGGAAGAGGGTTCCCTCTTAGCTCTGCCCAGTGCTTCATTTGTAAAACACCAGGTAATGGAACACTGAAGGTGGGGGTGATCCAGCAAGTGGGCAGCGATGGAACGTAGAAGGTCCGGGAACGTATAGACACAACAGTGCTTCAGGTGTGCACCTAACATACTAGCATTCTATGCAATAAGATAGAGCGAGCTTTAATGACCGCATGTTAAAAAAAAATTAAAATACATTCCTACCATGTCTAATTATCCAAATTACTCTACAACACAGCCAATGCATGTACAGTCCCCACTCAATTTCACAATTTGCTCTGCTTGTCTGTGGCATTTAGCAATCCAAGATCGCACGTATGGCACAATATTGAATTGTACGAATGGTTGGCCAATAAGTTTCAGAAACAGAAAACTAGCTCTCCTCATAACTTAATTACACAAGAACTGCAATTAACGTCTACAAACATCTACAAAATTAGCTATTTATTTTTTGAAAAAGATGTTACACACAACTAACAAAACTTACATTATTTTATTTAATAAATAAATCCCCTATTTTATTAAAATATATATTTAAAAAAAAAAAAAAAAAAACTGGATCCACATAAATAAGTTTCAGAACGCAGGTTCTCCAAATATAAGATCCGGCACAAATTAAGCACTGGCTCTTCCCATGGCCATATAGTGTATGTGAAACAGTGTATTGTTTTAATGTCAATCTTCCGAGCTAATCAATACCGCTATAATTCTCTCATGCTGTACTGCTTAAATCAGTCAAGTTTTCTATCATGTGTTTTCAGAGCTTGGCTTCTTTGTTGACAGGACCAAAAGATGACCCCAAAAGTTTGATCAAATCGGACCAAAGGCCACTAAGTTAACCAATCCAGCCTCAACAACAAATCTCACCGTGATTCTGGACATTCTGTGTTAGCACTGTGTTAATGTGTAACCTGTTTTCATTTCTAGATCTTCACTGTTATTCCATGAAGTTCAGAGCATGTGAAGAGAGACTGAAGATGGCTGCGTTGCCACGTGTCGTGTTTTTCATTGCTGTTGTGTTATTTTATTATTGTGAAGGCCAAAATGAATTTGAAAAACTTGCAGAATCCTACAAGAAAGGTGTGAGACTTGCTGAAAAGCAGATTAATTCACACGATGGCGTGCAGCAGCATTTCCTTTTCTTCAAAAGCCTGGCACAGTCCAACACTGAGGTACTGATTCTTTAACATATATATATATATATATATATATATATATATATATGTATGTATGTGTGTGTGTGTGTGTGTGTCAGTGTTGTGTTGTTGTATGTAATGTTCAAAGTCAGTCTCAAAGTCAAGTCAAACTAGCTTTTATTTAAGAGCTTATTTTACATGTCTTCCAGTAAAAAAGTATATACTTTGTATGCTCTAGTATGGCAGAGACTTCACATAGTCAAATAATAATCTAGAGGACAAAAAGGAAATTCTTAATATAGTCAAGACACATTTATTTAGCACTGAAGGCTTTTCGACAACAAGAAAACTGAACCATTCGACTTTTCTAAACACTCTTATATCTATTTTTTTGTTGTATTGACTTTAAGACAAAGAAAGAGTAGTGCTATGGTGTAAGCAATAATAGAAACAAATTTGTTTCATTTTGAATAAATAAATAAATAATTCTCACTGCTGGTATATTGCTATGTTATGAGAGGAGTGTAGGATGTGTGTTTATATGAAAATAATAAGGAATAAGAACATAAATCCAACATAGAAACACATTACTTGCTTAGTGAATATGTTCATGGTCACGTATTTGACACATTTTACTGAATCTCTAACCGTTGTTCTTTCTCTGTAGGTAGGGTTTGGCATAACCTACTTTTACCATCGTATTTACCTCAAGGCCACAAAATGCAGCCGTGGAACTGAAAATGCCGACACAAAGAAGTGTGCATTTAGAAACGACAGAGTAAGTAAGAAACCCAGTGTAGTGTCAGTGTAGGACTAATAAGAGACTTAATATAAACCACCAAAAACAATTTTTCAATCATATGAGGGCATTGTGTATGAACTATGAAACACTTAACAACCTTTTTCTGCCATTCCAGCCAGTTATTGACTGTGCAATGTGCTACAAGATGTTCGCTGACGAGATTCAGATGGAAGCAAAACCATACATACACTGTCTGCATAAACCCGCCCTCACAAAGGTCTGATACAGCCATCATTTTTCAAAAAAAAATTTTAATTAATTGGGCCATTCCTTGTATGCACACAGTGTACAATAGTGTCCAGAGTGTTAAAGGAAAATGTTAAAGGAGTGTTAGTGGAAATTCTTGCTTCCTCTAGCAATGCTCAACTGGTCCTACCATCTCTCAAAGCATGAGGGAGACATGCATCTCAACTTTTCTCTGTTCTGGTGACTAGGTCAGGGAATTAAATTTCCCTAGATGTCTGTACAGCTGAGTCACTGGCAGTCTTCAAAAGACATCTACAGACCTACTTGTTCATGAAGTGATTAAATTAGCATTCTAATTTGTTTCCTTTTTTTACTTTTCTTTCCTCCCAAAAGAGTTTTTAGGTTTCTGTTAGAATGTTTTAGAATGTAATTAATAATGGAGACTTCAAAGCACTTTTGAAAGTCGATTTGGATAAAAGGGTCTGTCAAATGACATAAATATGAAAAAAAAAACATCCTGCTCTATAAACAGAACACACTGTTATGTGTTAAAATCCCAGGAGATGAACAAGTTCAGAAAGCTCTTGGACCTGTATCTTCATGCATTTCTGAACTGCACTGCAGCTACCTGATTGGCTGATTAGATAATAGCATAAATCATGAGGTGTACATTGTATATACAGAAGTATGCAAACATAATTTCCCAGAATACAAGGCATTTTGGTCAAAAGTCTAGTTATACAAGCAAAGTGCTTCTGAAGCTGGAACCAGTAGTAAAAACAGTAATAACCAGTCAGTGTAATAATACATTTATAAACACAAACAAGCATTATTTAAAACGATGTATTAAAATATTAAAAAAAAACACTTTATAGCTCATGAGTTTACCTTTGGGTACAGAAATGTCACCATATATCAGGAATGGCCTAATGCTACACAATGAATTAACTTTTTGTTTTGTTTTCTTTTGTTTTGTCTAAAGGAGATTGAGTCGGATAGACTTGAACACTGCAACAAAATGGCTTTCAGCAGTGGAGCTACAACTCTTCTGGCTTCAACTGGATCTGAGTAACAACCTGGGGCTGAAAATGTAATGCTCCTGAGCTGATTTGATAATTATCAGTTATCAGTGAGATTATAAGAAACAGGTTATTAACTAGGATTATAGTAAACAAGATAAATTACAAATTAGCATTAAAGTGAACAGGCTAAACGACAAACTAAATAATATTTTAATAATATTTTAATAATATTTTAATAATACTTTATAATATTTTGTATTATAGTTAAAAAGCTACGAATGTTTCAACATAATGTTTTTTTAAAATGCACTAAAGATATGAATCAGCAACAAAATCAGCATTAAAAGGAACAGTTAATATGTTGGATATTATAGTAAGCAAAAAAATTGCTTGCACACACACTTCAGGGTTTTTTTTTAATGTTACTTTACTGAAGGAACTTTGTACCCCAGTGTGTGTCATTATCACATGATTTACACTTTTCTTTAAAGATTTAATAAAAACAACGTTGTCCCGTATGTCTACATATGGTATTATTATTATTTTTTTTTTACTTACATTATTAAGACATTTTAATAACTAAACCTTTCAAAATTAAATATATACCCTGTAATGTAAAGACACAGAACTACCTCTAAAGCATTTATAATATAAACAAAAAAAACCCAATATGACAAATAAATAAATACATAAATGCATAATGAATATTATTTGTATTTCTTCTATTATTCATTCCATGATATATAAATATTTTTTCATCATTATTTAATTGAATATTTAAATCATGTTAAAGATTTAATTATAATCACATTAGTAATAAAGTCAACCTGTTTATCCCCATCACTGTGTCCACAGGCTGATATTATTAATGCACTCTTCACTTGTGTAAGGTGCAAATACTTTATGTCAGACAGTAGATGGTGCTAAGACAAAGTAGGTTGTAAATAGTACAAGAAGTGGTCTTATTTCTTGTAAATGGCAAAGAGAACATAAGAATTACAAGAATGGAGTGTTGGACTTTCCCAGATGATATCTATCCTTGCCACACTTAGAAATGAGGCCATTTGTGTGTGTGTGTGTGTGTGTGTGTGTGTGTGTGTGTGTGTGTGTGTGTGTGTGTGTGTAGGGATGCATACAACAACTAATTTCATTAACTTTTTATAGAAGCTGTATTGTTTATTTACCCAAGCATAAGCTGATAATGTCAAGAGCCACTTAAAATTGAGCAAATGGGGAAAATAAATGAATTGTTACTCACTTATTGATTATCTCAGCCAGTTATACTACTGCTGGGTTGTGGGCGGTGCTGGAGTCTATCCCAGAACTCACTGGGTGGAGGGAATACCCTGGACAGGTGACCAGTCCATCACAGGACAGATACACAGACAGACACATTCGCATACACCCACACAGGGGCAATCTCCAAATCACCCTACTGCATGTTTTTGGACTGTGTGAGAAAAGTGTAGGTTCATGAGCAAACCCATACAGACACGTAGAGAACTTCACACAGAAACAGTCTTGGCCAATTCATACACTTCATAAACATCAGGTATGAATATTTCACCCCAGGAACACCTGTATTGTTATAGCTGTATTGCTCTTGACATGACGAGAACTAGGTCTATCCTGCTTTATATTTTCTCCAAAGAATGTGCATTACACAAATAAATAAATATTCTGAATAGCATATCCATACTGGCATGTTGTAACTGGCCTTAACTTGATTGCAGAATTTATAGTTTACCTATCTTTTTTTCACTACTACACCCCTATGTATAACTAATGATGCATAACATGGAACAGTCATACCAATGAAGCAATCCTGAATTCAGAAACAAAGAGAAAGAGATTCAAGAGATTTAAAGACAAAGACACGGGGGGGGGAGGGCTAAACTGTGTGCTTCCTGTTGCATAATCTCTTTCCTGTTTTTCTCCTCGACTCTGAGATTCCAAAGGAATTAATCCTCAGTGGATCAAACCATCTGCCTTTCTTTCTTTGTCTCTTTCGTTTTTTATCAGGACTCACTCTGTGCCTCTGCTACTCTCTTTCAGAAGTAACAAAGACAGCAAATCAGTCAGACTGACAGCCTGCAGAGAATACTATAGAGAGTGTGTGTAGAATTTCTGTGTAAAATGGCAGCACTGTTATTGGTTTTGCTGGTCGGCTGTGTGTGGAGTGCTAGTGGTCAGAGCGAGCTGAAGAAGCTCTCTGATGGCTATAGGGCTGGAGCTGAGCTGGCGGTGAAGCAGGTTAACACACATCCAGGTGTGCAGCAGCACTTCCTGTTCTTCAAAAGCATCAAGCAATCAGAATTGGACGTGAGTCTTAATACTTTTCACTAATCATTTTCTTGGACATATACTGCTTATTATGACTGTTCTGTAACTGATCTGAACTGATATGTAAAGCCCTGCATGTAACTGATCCATAACTGATCTGTAACTGATTTCTCAATCATCTCTAACTGATATGTAAAACCCTAAATGTAACTGATTCCTAACTGAATTACTGCTGTAATTTATCTGTAACTGATATCTCTTTGATCTTTAACTGATAAATGTAACTAATCATCCTTTGATCTACAGCTGATCCCTAAAATATATCTAACTCAGAACATAGATCTTACTGCATTTTTATGTTCTACTTGTTTCTATATATATATGACCTGACCCAATATGAGCTACTATGAGTATGTTGTCTTAAAGCCTTTTAAATTGCCATTGTATCCTTGCTCTGACAAGGCCTTAGAAATGTCCATGTAGACGACCAAGATTCAGTAGCAGCCTCATAGTTTCGTTTATTAGGAAAGATTTTATTCCACCCACGCACAAAAGGTTTAGAGGGTTTAGAAGGGTTGTTTTTTTAACATTTTTAACATTTTTAACTGCCGCCTATGCTATACAAATGTTCAACAATTAGTAGACTGTTTAATTACTTTTTGTTAAACATTTAAACCCAAACCCTAGTCCTAAAAGTTGAAGTGTTAAAAATACTCTGTAGATATATACATGAATCATTGCAAATACTCTGTAGATATATACATGAATCATTGCAAATACTCTGTAGATATTCTGTTAAGCGTCTACAGACAATGCAGAACTTCTTAGTTCTGTTGTCTTTTAGTGGTTGTATATTTATAATCTGTACTCCACTGATTGTTATCCCTGGATAATCTAAGCAAGAATTGCAATAACAAGATCAGCTATGTTTCAGTTAAGAACCTTATTTGTACCAGTGTGAAAAAAAAAAAAAACAGTAAATCTGATTTAACATACAGGTACGATGTCCATCCAGTGTCTAAAGTCAGGAAGAATTGGACTTGTGTAGCACATAAATACATGCATCTTGAAATTGAAAAGTAAAACTAGTTTTTTTGTGTGTGTGTTTCCTCTTTTTTTCATGTCAGGTGGGATTTGGAGCAAAATACCTATCACATCACTTCTACCTGAAGGCCACCCGGTGTGCCAAAGGAACCACAGATCCGAGCAAGTGTGCATTCAGAAATGATCGAGTGAGTTAACTTTTTCACACAGGCACAACCAGCTGTATAAATTAAACACATTACGTAAGCCGGGAAATGTTTTCCTAAATATAAACATTGCTCATCTTTTCCATTTCTTAGCCTCTGATAGACTGTTTGACCTGCTACAAGATGTTTAGAGATGTGATCGAAGAAAATCCCAAACCATATATCCACTGCATCCACAAACCTGCGCTCACAAAGGTACATATGATAGTTTTAATAGGTATATTTAGGAGTAAACTATTCTTAGATTTAATAATATTTATAGATTTAACGAGTATGAAGACTGTCAGTGCTCATTTAGCTTCAGCCAGCTTTATACCGTGTGTGTGTGTGTGTGTGTGTTGTATTATTTCAGGAGATGATAAACACAAGAAGGGATCATTGTGATAAAATGAGCTATAGCTCTGGATCTGCTACACTGCTTGCCTCCAAGAGTGATAAATAAGAGGATACAGCACAAGTCTACTGTTATGCATCTCTGTATTAATATGTAACTTCTCATCTGAACAGAAGTTATATTCCCCTCATCTCACCATATTTTTTTAGCTTTTTTAGCTGTTCACAGTATGATTAACTAGTACTTGTCACAACAGGTTATTGGTGCTGACGTTAGCTCATTAGCTAAGCGGTGCCATCTTGTGTTGTAAAGTAAAACTGTTATTATTTGTGTCTTGCACATGTTTTCTTTTACATTTCAAGTTTATATTAATATCCGTAAAAACATCACAGTTCACAGTAAATTCAGTGCTTCACATTAACCTAACATTAATTAGCTACAGGCCATTAGCACACAAATTAACTGTCAGTGTTACTGTGTGGTCTTCAACAATGAATACAGTGTTTTAGTTTGTGTTGTGTAGATTGTACCTGGGAAAAAAACTAAAATATTTACAAGACAATCCTTTTTTCAGGTTATAGTGTCTAGCTAGTTATTTAGCTGTGCTTATCTACTCTACGACCAGCCTTCAGTGAAATGCTAGTCAACTAGCTTATTTTTAATAAAATACTAGCTTTTAAGTGGTTAGCCATTTATGATGAATGACTACATATTATGGTAAAGCTAGCTAGAATGCTGAAACTGAATGCTGTCTAATCTATGCTGTCTAGACCTTTTTCAAATTAAGTTTTAATTATTAAAAAACGTTTTTAGATCTATTGAAAGTGACACTGACCACGCAGGCTAGCTGTACAATTATTCTCACAAACAATTTTTTTGTCTTTTAATAAATGTGCAGTACTTTTTGTTTACATTTTGTGTGGATGTTTGTGTGTCATGTATTATAGTATACATGTATTACATGTATTATGTTAAAAGTCCTGTTTGCTAAATTTACATAAGCAGTGATAAACAGGTTAACATAGTTAACCTCATTATAGTTAACATAATGTAAATTTGCAGTCAGAATTTTGGCCACTAGATGGTGATCAATATATATATATAGATTTAAAATGAATTTTAACCTGATTAATCGTTACACTCTGTAACACCCAGGGCACATATCTACCTAACAGCAGGGTAGGTCACATAAATCACATAAATATAATCACATAAATATGATCAGTGTGTGGTTTAACAAGTACATGCTCAGTTAGGGCTGGTCATACATAAGCAGATGAAGAAATCAAAACTGAAAACACAATTTTGTTGCAAGAAAACTTGATATGGTTGGATTAAAGAATGTACACCAGGCTAAAAATAACCCATCAGGCTGTGATTGCTGACCACTTAGTCAGAGCTTGTTAAAGTAAGAGAAAGAAGCTAGTCACCTTAGCGAAGGCTGCCTGTTTTCAGGAATGTTGAGTACCCAGGGCAAAGTCAGTTTAATATCTGGTCCAATATTCGTGTTCTCACATAGAGCATTTCTGGTTAATATCTAGATTTGTTTTTGATAGATAGATATGTTCAGAGTTGCAGTGTGTATGTGGATCAGGTTAAGCACTTTGTTTAATTGTTTATATTCATATTATACAGTTATATTTTTATTTATATATTTAGATTTAATTCAATTTTATTTTTGAATAGCACTTTTAACAATGGACAATGGCCCAAAGCAGCTTTACAGAAATATAAAATCCTGATTTTACATTTCTATAAATTTAATTCTTAACTAGAAAGCTGGAGTTTTGTTTCCAGTGTAAATTGTTTCCATTGTCTAATTCTGGTTTTTGGCTTCTAGTGTTTGAATTACAGTACTGTGCAAAAGTCTTAGGCACCCTATATGGTGTTTAGTATAAATTTTGTTGTAGACATTTATTTTATGAA
>JAOVVF010000026.1:4916887-4928131 GCA_028565595.1 Duopalatinus emarginatus
TGAAATAAAAAAGCAGCCTGCACATGTGAAACTATGCAATGTTCAATTATTTCTTTATTTACACAGGCGGTATGGTATAGTAATGTATATCCTTAATAGTACACATAGTCATGTTCTCTATAATTGAGCAATCTTGCTATTTTTGTGGTGGCTTGTTAAATTTAGTTCAAATAAAAGTGGTTGCTATTGCATTGCTAGGCTGTTGCTTGGTGGCAACATCTTTCAGACACTGACTGCTCAATTGTTACACAGACACGCCATCATTTTTCTCCTATATTTTCAAGACGCGTTTAAGTTTGCATGTTCAAATTTGAGTTTCCTACTTTTCTAATTTAGACATTAGGTGGGTATTTATGTTTGCATGTAGGGAAATTTATTTTTTGTTTCATTTATTAGTGAATAAACAGCTATTTAATTTTGGAGTGACAGCACTGTCTAAGTGCAGGCCCACACACCAGTGCTATGTGTATTATATTCTACTGTATTTATGAGTAATTACTGCCGTGTTTTCTTTACAGGTTTTCTTTACCTGGTTCAGGAGTACTTTGAGGTTTTTTGGACTTTTAGTAAGTTTTATAATTAATACTGTATGGCTCATTTCTGGCAGTATTCTGGCTTCACGTACTTGAATCCTAGTCTATCTGCACTAGCTTCAGAGGTTCCAAGTAAATGACTAAGCACTTTTATAAGTCACTGTGGATAAGAACATCTGCTAAATGCTGTAAATGTACATATATTATATTATATTATATCATATCATATCATATCATATCATATCATATCATATCATATTATATTATATTATATTATATTATATTACATTACATTACATTATATTACATTTCCCCAAATTGCTTAACTAAAGACTTACACCAACAGTTACAGCTATTTAAAATCACAGGATTGTTTACTAAAAGCTGAAGCTGATAGCAGCTGATTGACTTGTTTACTCTTCGTTTCAAACAAATTATAAAATGTATGTTGGAGTGATATTTAGAGGGTTTTTAAAAAGGGAATTTTGCTACCAGATAACGCTTAAATGGCATTTCTAGGTAAAAATATATACAGTATATATTAAAAAAAGCATATTAAATTCATATAACTTACACTAAAAGTTAGAGTGACCCTGAACACTATGGCTTTTCAATATCTTGGTCAAAAACTGCAGGACCTAGTTTGGTGCTTACATTTGAAAAAAGAAAGATGATGTACAAGAAGACTATATGTTGGATAACAGTTTTGCATGTTAGTTTATTCAATGTGCAATACCTAATTACCTAAAATTATATATATATAGCTGTTAGGATATCAAATCACAAGCATTCATAGACACTCTTGCTTTTTACAAAAACTAACTGAATAATCTGATCTCTACATACTACGTAAATGTTTCTTCTGTTGTAGTTTGTGTGAAAATGAACAATAGAGAAAAACTTTTGGGCACTTGTCTCTCTAGACATCCATAGCAACAAACTAAAATAAAAATAGATGCAGGTTTGGTGGGGAAGCCTATCTGTCAGGTTGGTATATAATTGTTTAATATAGTAGTAGTTGTGTAAAGTGATCAGACGTAATTAGTTCATGTACGAACGTGCAGTGACTCATGAACATTTAGTCCTTTGATGAAAGGGTGGATGTGGATGTACCGGCTTGGTTATATTCCTAGAGTGAATTTGGCTCGTGATTAAGTTTCACTTCTCTATTACCTTGAGAACCTTACCTGGTCTCTGATCTTCTCTTGCCTTCTGTAAGTCAGCAGTGGTTTTATTAGCAGCATTATGGGAACCATGAGCAGAGCCTGGACCACCAAGAATATCTGAACCACTTTCTGGGGGGGAAAAAAGCACATATTGCTATTTATAGTGTGTATCACTATTAGTGTGTATATCACTGTCATCGTGTGTGTGTGTGTGTGTGTGTGTGTGAAAGTGCAAGAGACAGCTCTTTAAATCTTTGCATGTCTCATCTTATCAGCTGAAATTAGATCCCAACGAAACTCAGGTTGAGGTTGCTACAATGTAAATGTAAATGTTATTGTACATGAATGACTTGAATTCAAACCTGTCCACTGTATATAAATTTTTCGTCGGGCTGATAGTTGAAAAACACCATGTTGATGAAGATTAAGAGGATGCTACTGTCACACTGCACACCCATGCACCATTTGAAGAGAATAAGGAAGACGAGGTAACCGAACAGAGACAGAAGGAAGACGAGCTCCGGCAAGAAGCGCAGCAACACGTTTTGGAAATTTCTGAAATGTCTGGATAAAGGTCAGAGATGTCTGTGTTTTAGGACCACAGCAGTACTAATCAGCAGAACTGTTCCTAATAAATTACATAAATACGCACATGTAGTTGACTGCGCTGAGGGCCAGACCAAAGGTCATGTGACAAATTCCAATTATAACTGCCATCTTCATTTTATAGGAGTTTAGGAAGGAGAGTTTGTTTGATGCAGTATTCCACACCTATAAAAAATATAGTATATAAAAATACAAGCCACATACACCTGCTGCTTGAATAAAATTAATAATTATTACATGTTGTTGCCTTCTATTACACCAGTTCTGTTTACACAAATCATACCTGAGCTGTTACACTATAACTGAAATATCATGTGTATTTGATTTTATTATTTAAATTACTATCCGGAGTAAAGTAAAATGAATATAACACCATCAAAAATGGACACAGAAAAGTGGGCTGGACAAGGATTCCACAAAGCATAACCAAAATGACAGTATAGGAGTGTGCTGATATATATCAAGGTGACAGGATGTCCGTTGTGTTTGACTGTTTTATGCACTGACTGGGTCAATGCCGAGCACATATGGAGCTCCAGAGTAAACCCCTTGTACTGCGGGGTCCAACTGAAGATGATTAGAACCGTGCAGCGTTTTATTACTGAAAAACAAGGAAGACATGCTCGGATAAATATCTAGGGTTATACGTTCTTAAATGTTTTATTAATCTGCCTGTGTGTACTCATGTGTTGTCTCACCTCCATGGTCCATTGGGCCTGAACATGGCTCTGACACTCCAAGACGAGCCGAGGATGTTAAAGGATTTGGAGAAGCAGTCATTATAAATAAGACCAGTGTAGATGGAGAAAAGGCCCATCAGCAGGATGATGTAGCGCCCATTTAGCAGCATGGACACAATCTAGAGGGAAAGAGTTATTAAAACTCTGGAAGGTGGACAAGAGGAGAAAAAGAAGTGGTCCACGAAAATTGCAAACTACACAGGAGGTTGGAGCAGAAAAACAATAGTGAGGGGAATACTGCAAATCATCATATATAATGAACTTGTTATAAAGTTATATGATTATTACAGATCCAGAACACTTTTAATATCTATAAACTAATACCTTTAAAGGTCTCATCTGGGTCTCATTTTATGGTAGTATGGGCCATGAGGCCACTACTGAGACCACAGATTGTATATCTAAGGGCGGGTTCAATAAACATGGAGGGGGGGGGGACTCATACCTCGTTCTTCTGCTGGTTTAATTTCTGCTCATTTACGATCATCCAGACAGCCATCAGCGTCATGACGAGTCCGTGACCACAGTCACCGAACATCACAGCGAACAGAAACGGGAACGTCACTATGGTATACGGTGCTGAGACAGAATGTAAAAGAAAGTAAGTGTTGTATTCCTGCAGCACTGTTTCGATTTCACCACTGAATCCTTGATCTATGCTGGACCTGAACACCTCACATGATCATGTAGGACCATTAGCTCTTTCATCTCCCCATCCCAGGTATTCCTTGTGATCCTTTTTAACCTATATATTTGCCATGAAAATTTTTGTGCTTTAGCCCTCTTAATGTAAAACTGATCATGATCGTTAAGAAAAAACACAATTAAGCCTCATGTTGGAAATATCATTCGTTTTTTCAGAAGCATTTTATCTTTGGTAAATATTGAAAAATAATAATATCCATTTACAGTTGCAGACAACAGCTGGTTTCACCTGGATTAATCTCCTGATAACTGTTCACACCATATGTGTCAACGATGTGCTGAAAGCCTGCAGTAAAACAGTTCGTCCTGTTGAATGTAGGCGGCGTTTCAGGGCTCTGAATGCGATTTAGGACAGGTGTGACACTGGAACCAGCATCCTCCTGCACGCAAACACAAACATACACATGAGGAGACATAGAAAAGTTTCGCACTGATGTTTTAAACAGTTGACTTGAATTATGGCATGTCCAGTATGCTGCAAGAATCCCTGCTCACAGCGGCTTTAGCGAGCGCGTGCTGGACGTGCCTAAGGTCCAACACCGGGCACCATATCTCCCCGATGGTGATTCTGTGTGTAATATCGATGCTGCACAGGTTGAGTGTGTGGTAGATGGACTTCATCTTGTGCACTTGGATGGACCAGTCTGTAAGTCTGTTTGCTGCTTTCTTCAAAACTGCAGTGCAGAATTCTTCACACTGACGCAAAATCTGTAGACATGCGACATTTACATTCTTAACTGCTTAATCATTTCATACGTTTTTAAACATATTATAAGCACATTCTCTGTACACAGTCTGCTGGAGGGTAATGAAATGACACGAGCATATGATTGATGTTTATAATGACACGAGCATATGATTGATGTTTGATTCAGTACAATCTGGCATTCAGGGCAGTCTTAATTATAGCTTGTGATTATCTATTACGTACAAACATATGCATCAGCTGATCCTTGCCCATATACACATATAAACACACAGTTAGTAAATGCAATTCATGCTTCTTTATAAAAAATCAATGCATTGTGACATGTTTTACCATTTGCAGTTCCTTGATGCTTGTCTGTATGTTACATTTCATCTCCTCCTGGCCATGTAAAGTGTTCGGGCACGGGTACAAACTGACCCTGAACCTTTAACACAATTATTATACATGTAACTGAACTTTATCCTTTTATATCTGAAGCAGGTGTGCAACAGGAGTCTTTAAACATTTCTCATGTGACATTACAAATATTTCCCCGTTTAAAAAAAGTGTACAGACAATTTATCTCACCCTTCACATATTTTCCTGATTTTCCCCTGCAACTTCTCACCCTGCACACAGATGATGAAAGCATCTTTCTTTTCCATGCTGTCCTGTAAAAACAGAAATGACTGTAACTGTAAATGCAGACAATACAGTTAAAACATGATCAAATAACAGGAACAGACAGGAGCTGGATTAATTATTATTCTTATACCCAACAGTTTAGCATTGATTCCTACACTACGTGAAACAGGTTCAACAGAAATGATTTATAAGACGTTTAAAATTAGATGTTTTGAAGACTATGTCCACTTTTATAAATAACACTTGTGAGTTCTGCAGTACACTGTGATGTACTGAAATCTAAATCAAGCAGCAAACCAAAGATGTGTCAAGCTGATCATCAGAAACTAATGACAGGAAGGGAGACAGGTGCTTTGATTTCTGACCTCTGGGTGTTGTTGAATCTCTGCACGGCGCAGGAGGATATTCTCATGAAAAAGTCGCCACAGTATTTTCTCAAATGCAGGAAACCGATCGCGTTTTATTACACCGGCAATAAACCTGAGAAACAGATTCGGAAAAAAAATACTAAAATGCAGAAGAGAAGAAAAAAACTGAGGATGTGGTGGTTAATAAAGAGCAGATTTTTGTTGCATGAGGTTTGTGTTGCTTTAAATATAATAATAATATCATGCAGTAATGACTAACTGAAGTGACCACCAAAATAATAATAAAACTGATATTGAACTTCTACTGTACATGAAATTATATAAAAATTAAAGGAATCGATACAGGATTAACGTTAATTAAATGACTTTCTTTGAGTTATTATTAATTTAGGATAAGGTTATAATTTAGCGTTTATAACCTTTTATAAATAACTGCATACACATTTTGTTGAAGCTAATGAACAATGTGCACTAAGATGAATATGTGATAATAGCTTATAGTAATTTTAAATGATTTTGTATATATTTCAGTCCAGTCTTACCCACATTTTAGAACTTAATATTGATAATATAGCTTTAAATAGGTGTGTTCTTTATAACAACTAAGTATTATTAACTTAAAGAAACAACTTTGTCTCCATGGATAAAGCTCTGGGTTGGTGATCAGCAGGTTGGATGTTCAAGCCTCAGGCTCAGGGCTTTACACAAGACCCTTAACCCTATCTGCACTAGATTCTTTCAATATTGAATTCTTAAGTTCTTTCTATCAAAATAGTCTTCCAAAACAGTTCAGGGTTTGTGTGTGCACGTGTGTGTGTGTTACCCCAGTTTGGTAGCTGTGATGGTGCTGATGCTGTGTCGACGGTGAGTGATGTGCGGCCCGTCTGACTGAAGATCAGTACAGGACAGTTGCATCTCGGCCTGAGAGTTAAATCACAGATATAAAATTCAAAATGATGGTATCACAATTCTTTTATTTTATTATATTTTTTTTTTACCTCATGGAAGAAGTCGTGGATGACACCCAGCAGTGCGCTGATCTCTAGCAGCTCTGTCAGGTTCCTTTTCATTGTTGCATGATTACATTTAATCTCTTTCAGCTCCAGTTCTAGGGCTTTTACCTCACACTTTACAATACAAAACAGTAACAATCAGTAATGACGATAAGCTGTCTGACAGAGAGATGATGATTCCTTACTAACATTATGGTTCCTTAATAATTAAACTAATTTAAAGACTATTAAACTGCATTATAGATATGAATTAAAAGGCTATTAGAAATTTGGTATTGTGATTATTTCGTATAAAGAACAGACTAATAATAATCAATAGCCTTAAGTTAAAAAGCTACACTATAAAATTGATGTAGGTAATCTCACCTCAAGCTCCAATGTATCACTGCTACACGGAGGTTCCGGACTGTGTGACCCAGCAGCGATAGGAATATTACATTGCAATATTTCACCTTCCAAAAACTCTGAAAATTGGAAACAATACAGTCTTAGTTAAATGAATGCAAACGTGCATAAAATATTTATCACTTGTCCAAAATGAATGACTTACTGAGGATTCTCTCAATTTCCTCGCACTTCCTCACTTCATTTATAAATCTCCTCTGAGACAAACTCATCCCTGGGTTAAGCTGTAATAATAATAATAATAATAATAATAATAATAATAATCATCTATTAATTAATAATAATCTATTCATTAATAATAATCTAATAATTAATCTATGCAATAAAAAATATTAGGTGTGGATAGACAAAAGTAATACATCCAGATCTAAGAGGACACGCACACATAGAGATTTACTCACATCTCTGAACTCGACAAGTCCCAGAAGGCCAAGCTCATTAACACAGCTGAGCGCTGATTCAGTTTGAAAGAAGAGTTGTAGTAAACAGATTTCCTCACTGCGAAATAGCAAACTCATACTGCTTCTAATTGCATAAAAACCACAATAAAATTGCACTGTCTGTCTTCAGACACTAAGTTCCTACTCACTTCTCTCTGTTCTGAACCTTTGTGTGATGAGAGACTGTAGAGTATTGTGTGTTTCAATCAATACTGGCAATCAATTAAAACCCTGATCAATATGGACAACGATCAATACAGAAGGCCATTAATAGCAACACAACCATAGCTGAGCTTCTGTATCTATGATACCATGAAAACAACGCGTCCAGATTTATTCTCAAATCATTATAATACAATTCAGATGATGATGATGATTCAGTATTTGATGCATCTAACGATTCAGTTGTTCTGTTTAGAATTTGAAAGATGAGGTTCGCTAGGCCACACATATGCGTGTGTTTGCTTGAGTTTGCACTAAATGACTCAGTTCTTGGTGAATCAAATGAGTCAACTGTTGGCGAATCAAATCTAACTTTGATCAATTTTATCATTTTTAAATCTATCTAATATAATTTAGAACATATGATAAATTATAAAAACATTCATATATAACATATATCAGCGAAGAAATAAACACACATACTTTCAAACCTATGACACATTCGAACATGCACATACACGCAAGTTCTCATGTGATCCACCCAGTTAATGAGACACTGTTGCTAATTATGGACCGAGTCGATTTGATACTGTTCAGCTGACTATATTACATCTCTCTCTCTCTCACACACACACACAGATAAACACACACAGGTTCATTAGAGAAATTTTATACTGTTTAAAAACACTTGTTTTTTTGGGTAGACGAACAAAATGTATTTTTAGCTCATTGGCATTTCGACACCTGTATTAATTATCTAGCTACCACTTTGTCCTTGTTTAACTTTTATGATCATGTCATCACGCAATTGCCTTGAAAGACTGTCTTTGTCTCAGTCAAACTTAATTTTTTAAAAAAGTAACTGCTAGAAGTCTCCATGGTGGTGCCTTAGTGGGACTTTCCTAATTTATTAGCTGCATAAGCTTTGTAGCTATAGTGCAAAACTAATGAAGATCCAGACACATCCAGACAAAAATGTCTTGGCTGACTGACGACCATCAGAACCCCGTGTCATTTCTTGGCCGAGAATCACTTCTGTTCATCTTCTTTTCCTTTAACTAGCAGATTGTATGGTTAGGGATCATGCCTGGTCTTCTTGAGTCCTTTTATCTTCTCCTGGCGAACTGTTTTCTCCTGTAGGGTGGACATTTCCAAAAGTCTCTGGGTGAATGATGGCGAAGCTCCCAACGCTGGATCTGTATACGGCTGATCTGAACGCGAAACAACACACACCTGGTTAAACAATGAAGCTTTATGTTCTACTCCAAATGTTTAAGTGCACAAGTGCAAGTATTAATCAGCATATATAATTTACAATGAACACACAATTTCCTGGACCACCATCAATCAAGAAACTGTAGAAACAAGGAAACAGGGAAATACGGACCAGTAAAATAGGCACACTCAAAACTAAGGCAGATGATGTATGGGTAAAGTATAGAGCTCTATATGATAGGGACTGTAAAATGTACAGAAGAGGTCAATTGTAGATTAGCTGTAAACTGGAAATATTAGAAACCAGGGAATAAGAAAATAAATGATCTATAGAATATCTGAGAACTAGAAATAGTGAGTCTGAGAAAACTAGAGGGTTAGAAATTCAGGAAGGACATTAAAATGTGTATTTGAATTAAACACTAAAAAAACATAAAAAAAAGAGCAAAAGGAAACAAGACACCTGTAAATTAGTAAAAAAAATTGAAACTGAGGAACAGCTGCAGATTAAAAACACTAGAAAAAGGGTGTGATAAATCTTTATCTTACATAAAATAAACTGGAAAATGAATTCGGTTAGTCAGATTTAAGAGAACATATACACTCATCAGCCATAACATTAAAACAACCTGCCTAAAGAGCTGCCAAAACAGTTCAGACCTGTCGGCTAGTTCACAAAACCTCTGAACGCGTCCTGTGGTATCTGCCACCAAAACGATAGCAACATGGATGGATGTTCTGATGGATTGGACCAGTCGGACAAGCCTACACACCCAGTGCACATGAGTAAGCCTCGGGTGAGCCTCAGGGTTCATGACCCTGTTGCAGATTCGTTAGTTATCTTTTATTGAATTCCTTTTGGTCAGTAATAACCAGTGTAGAACTGGAACAATCCACAAGACTTGCTGTTTCGGAGATGCCCTGACCCAGTCGTCTAGCCATTACAATTTGGCCCTTGTCAAAGTCACGCAGATGATTGATTTGCCCGTTTTGATTTTATTTAAACAAGGTTTTAAATACTATTTAATTTTGTATTATGTAGAATGGATGTAATCAATTCACACAGTATAAGTGTGCCTGAAATTACATTATAAAATCTGGATGTTGGGGCTGAGGGGAGGAAATGAATTTAATCAAGCTGATCCATGTGCAGAGCAAGAGCAAAGTGGTAATGCTGCTGCTTCACAATGCCACTGACCATTCTCTCAGTACCACCGTGCATTCTCTCCTGAGCTCTGGGAAAAGTTTAGCACCTTGTACTTTTTTCAGGGCTTTCAGCGCATGCATATGAACTAATTACACTGAATTAGCAGAATATAAAAATAGTAACTAATGGCACAAACAAAGGGAAATTAGGCAACACCCATAACGATATCATGTGATATAATCATACATGATTAATTGAGGTATGAATAAAAAAATCTTGGCACGTGTCTGGCATCATTTCAATTTAAAAAGGTGTTGAAATGAGCGCTTTGTGAAAAATGATACACTTACCAGTGGTGGTTAGTTTAACAGTGGAGAGATTACACACTCTGCTCTTTGTCCTCCTGCGCAAACACACACACAGGCTGACACCTGAAACACCAAACCACTTATCTTTTGGGTGTATTAATTCTGCACTGTTTTTAGATGTGTGTTACTCGCCTGTTTTCGGACTTGCTGTGTGCTCTGATAGGTGCTGTTGTAATCGACACTGGAACTGACGATAAAGCATTAAATCGTGCGTCTTCTGAGCTGAGATCAAAACAAGGAGCATTAACAGGAGGCATCAACACTAGTTTCAGGTATCAGTCCAGTATCATGCTCATTTAATTACGCTCTTAATGAAAGCTCCGATACTAACATCTGATACGACATGACACTATGTGCCATAAACCTAGTGTATGCTGACAAACTAATAACCAGATCACACAAAAAGACAGTGTTCTGGATGTTAATTACTGAAGCAAAGCCGATCTGCAAAAACATTAGGAAGAAGGAACTACGGCACCGTTTTTATAATACAAGTGTTTCTGATAAGATTTCCTGAAGCATTTAAACAGCAACAGCGAGCACAAGGGCAACTGACCTGAGAGTCCAGTGAGGAATGTGACCTCCACATTTAACCCATCCGTGCAGTGAAACACACACACCAGTGAACGCTAGGGGGCAGTGAACACACCTGCTCGAAGCAGGGGGCAGCCCCAAGCCACGGCGCCCAGAGAGCAGTTGGGGGAGTTAGGTACCTTGCTCAAGGGCACCTCAGTTGTGTTTTGCCCTGGGCGGGGATCAAACCCGCAACCTTCCGGTCACGAGACCGGTTCCCTAACCACTAGGCCACGGCTGCCCCTGTACCTGAACTTGAGAAACTATTGCATGTAAGCATACGTTTTTACAATTTTGTGAAAACTGAGCACAAGTCCTTGCTCGCTGATGCTGCTTTGTTCTGGTCGGCTGGCCTTGCCCTCTCTATTAAACATAGCATTGAAAGTATATTGCCGTAATGCCTTGTTGTCTGGTTGTTCCAGTAGGTGCATAAACAAACTGCAGTTAGTCCAGAATGCAGCAGCCAGAAT
>JAOVVF010000026.1:4941124-4956971 GCA_028565595.1 Duopalatinus emarginatus
GTGTGTGTGTGTGTGTGTGTGTGTGTGTGTGTGTGTGGAAAGAGGAAACGCTGGACAAACCAGAACGTTTCTTTCACTCATGTTTCATTTCCAAGCTATAACCCCGCTAATACGTGTCGAGGTTGTTTTCCACATACATGTAAACGAATCTCTCGGGTGCGTGCGAGAGCAGAGCGGTCACTAACGGCCGTCACTCCCTCATTCCCTCCATAGAGCGAGTATTGTTTAGACTCAGTGAAATATTATAAGAGGGAGGGCAGAAAAACATGCGGGGATCAAAGCACTTTGGCAGAGATGAAGAATGCAAGGAGAATAACCCCAACTAATAATTCCCCCCCAACACCCCACCCCACCCATCCTCCCCCCCACCCCCCTTCCCCTCATCTTTCTGCCCCCATATCCACCCCCTCTTGTCCTCTTTCAGACCACCAAGGCTTTTCTTCCCAGGATGTTGGAGATGAATCACGGCCACATCGTGACGGTCGCCAGCTCTCTGGGCCTCTTCAGCACGGCAGGGGTCGAGGTCAGTGCACGCAAACACACACACACACACACACACACACACACACTACGACAACAACACAGCAGCTAATAATGATAATGAAGGAGTTGAGATGGGATCAGCAGGTTATAAAGCGAGAGGATTTTATACAGATCACCCTTCATCATGGCAGATATTCTGCTGTCTGTCCCCCATGTGTCTCTTTCACAGTCTTTTTCTGGCTCTCTCATATTGTCCCTTACTGTCTTGGTTGTAATGTCCCTCTCTGTTTGTCTCTGTCTTTTTCAGTTTTCTGTTTTTCTGTCTCTTTATGTTTCAGTGCCCCTTACTGTCTGTCTCCTTCTCTTCCTCTTTCTCTTTCCATCTCTGTCTTCTTTTCATATTCTTCCTTTGTCTGTTTCAGTGCCCCTCTCTGCCGTCTTCTTTTTTTTCCCTGTAGATCTTCTTCTCCCTTCCTCTTTCCAACTTTCTATTGCTTTGTGTCTCATATTCTTCTTAACTCTCGCTTTTTTGCTGAATTTCTGTCTTCGTCTTTCTCCTGTCTCTTTCCATCATCTTTTTTTTTCCTGTTTCTATCTATGTTTTTGTATTTCTGTCTTCCTATCTCTTCCTATTTCTCAGCCTGTCTTTGCCTCAGGGGCCTCACTGTATAGAACCGAGACAGACACACACACACACGCGCGCACACGCACACACACGCACACAGACATACAGTAAGCTGTTTGTCTGCACTATGAAAGCTTCCTATTCTGTCATGTACATTCATGATCAGTCCTTTCATTCATTCATGCTCTGATCCTCCGCTCCACTTTCCCTGCGCCGCCGCCGCTACATGCCGAGCGGGTTACGCTGTGTTAATGAAAAGGCCTGGCTGTGGTAATGTGTGGTGCTGTGTTCAGGTCCTCAGCTCTGCAGCTTGGTGTTGGTTTTCCTCTCCTTCGGGGAAGCTCCGCTGCTTTGTTACGCTCAGCTTCTTTTTTTTCTACTTCAAAGGCAGAGTTTTATTGTTTTTTATGGCCCGGGATTAATGCAGTGACTCAGAGCTGCCGTCGATCTGTGTGTGTGTGTGTGTGTGTGTGTGTGTGTGAACGCACTCCAGGCTCTTTATCCCCTGTGTGTTTATCTACACGCATCTGTGTTTGGCCGAGCCACTTTCTGAAGAGCAAACCACATCAAAACCGTCCTCGCGGCCTTACACAGCGAAGAATGCTAATGAAACTGTACACGTCTCGCCGTGTCATCACACACACACACAGCCTGAAGGCGTACAGTCTTGTACACTTTTTTTGGGACACAGCCCATTATTGTGTAAAGAGATTTAATAAGGGGGGGGTGAAATAAAGCAGAATTTGGAATTACTGACAACTTTGGGCTGTGTCCCAAATCTGTGTGATCTCATCTGTGTGATCATCTGCATCAAGCCACATACCAGTGTGCTTTTTATGGCAAAATGTAGGAAGCACGGTGGAGTATAGCAGTGTGTAGTGTGCGACACAAAAAACACTCAGCTCAGCTAAATAGAAGGCGAGTTGTAGTAGGCTAACTAGCTAAAAAAAAATTGCATTTCACCCAAAACCTGTGCTATAGCAGTGTAAAAAAGCACATAGTAACCTGTCATTACTGCTTTGCCATATATAGAATAGTGCATGGTTTATCTGTTGGGTTTCTAAAGGTTTTTATGTTTGGTGCAGGATTACTGCGCGAGCAAGTTCGGAGCCATCGGCTTCCACGAGTCACTCAGCCATGAGATCAAGGCTTCAGAGAAAGACGGCATCAAGATGACACTGGTGTGTCCGTATCTGGTGGACACGGGCATGTTCAGAGGCTGCAGAATACGGTAAATATTCGAACTTTTTAAACGATTTTAAAGCTGATGTTCCCCGACCATCCTGGTTCTTACTGAACTAAAACTCCAGCACTGATCAAACCAGACCCAAGTCTCTGCCAGGATTAGTTAGATAACAGTGTCAGCCAAGGGCAAGGCATGTTAACAGCTCTATGTGTAAAAGTGGGACCCTCACTCTGTTGTCCCCATCTGCAGTGGTAAGCACTATTCATAGCTGATTACTCGGTGTAACACATGACATTATCAGCAGTGGTAACAGTCTTGTAGCATTAGCTAAAAATCATTAACATTCACATGTATCGTGTGTCAGTGGCTGAAGGTCAAAGCATTTTCCTAGAACTGTGTTTTCACGTCATCTCCTCTTTCCTTTCTCGCCTGTCTTTTAGCAAGGAGATCGAACCATTCCTGCCCCCGCTGAAGCCCGAGTTCTGTGTGAAGCAGGCAATGAAGGCCATCCTGACTGACCAGCCCATGATCTGTACGCCGCGCATCGTCTACACGGTCAACTTCATGAAGAGGTGAGCATGTGACCACACAGAAGCTTATGCTAACGTTTCACGCCAAAAAAGGCATTAACTGTTATGCTACTAATCAACCGAAGTTCCCTTTCACAAACTCTTAGCTCTTATAGGATAAAAGTTTTTTTTAAGTAAATAACACATTCTCTTTCTCTCTCTCTCGTTTCAGCATCTTGCCGTTCGAGGCCATAGTGTGTATGTACCGGTTCCTGGGTGCAGACAAGTGCATGTATCCATTCCTGGCTCAGAGGAAAGAGGCCATGAACAACAACGAGGCAAAAAACGGGATCTAAACAACTCGCAACGTGAAACAACGAGAGGATACGACCACTGAGAGAGAGAGAGAGAAGGAGAGGGAGAGGGAGAGAGACTGAGTTTAGACTGGTGCACTTGCATTGAGCAGATGCAAACGTTTACCATATTGTTCCTCTGGAACTAAGAGCGCTGTGGACTACGCTGAGGATTTCCTCTTTGTGTTTGTCTTTCGTTTAGTTCGTCTGAAAGCAAAGCGAGCTTCTATATACCGCGTCAATAGGTCTGAAATCATACGTGAGGTATTCAGTAATTATTTACATCATGTAGTCACCAGCATTATCTAGCGTCTTTGCGAAATATACAGTATGTTACTGTACGGGCAGTAGGAAACCCCCTTCGTCACTTTGTGTTTTGTAGACATGCACTGTAATTACGTCATTTCTCTACACTGCCATTATTGTTGTGATTAGCCAAAACCTCTGCACCACCTCAATTCCCGGAGCAACGCTTCATCATCGGACGCATGGATTAAACTCCAATCTCGGGCAGTCCGAGCGCATTGGTCCTTTAGCGTCCATCACAATAGCACAGACTGTAAATTGTCACTTTGTGGCTGCTGATGCAAATATTCCTGTCTATATGTGTTATTTTATTTCTCTTCTCACTAAATATTCCGACAACAGCAGACCATCCTTCATCCTTTAACATGGCAATGTAGAGGTTGTGAAAATACAATTCAGTCATTGAAATGTTTCTGAAGCTGGGCGTTAATGTTATTATAGCAAGAATTAATGCTAACAGCGAGGGCATTAATGTTATCACCAGCAACGCTAATCAGTAATCAGTCTTGTTAACGTCACTGATGTCATTTGTGTCTATGA
Organism: Duopalatinus emarginatus; assembly: GCA_028565595.1. Taxonomy (NCBI): domain Eukaryota; kingdom Metazoa; phylum Chordata; class Actinopteri; order Siluriformes; family Pimelodidae; genus Duopalatinus; species Duopalatinus emarginatus. The sequence continues at coordinate 4,945,127 of JAOVVF010000026.1, forward strand.
TCATTGCTGGAAATTTGTTCTGAACAGAGACTTAAATGTGTCTTGCAATTAACCGTAGGTCAATTATTCAACGAGCTTCGTCTCGAATTATGGAAAACACACAAAGAACAGGTGTGTTTTACTGATTTGTCGATCTTGTAATTTTTTTAGGCAGGAAGAGGTGTGTGTCTACTTTTTTTTTTGTTTGTTTTTAGAAATCAGTATATATTTTTATTTTTAATCACTGAAAATGCAAAAGAAGCAAAACATGGACTGAAACGCGTCTCGATGTTTCATCTGTATTGAATGAAATGTGTCAAAGCATTGGTTTGTAAAGCCACATCTCTGTCATGTCCGTCATATATTACCATTATTTTCCTAATTTAATGATCGGGATTCAGATCCTCTGTATGTCTACATTGATGGATTTGATGTACATTCCAGTAGGTGCCGTTTGTTCACAGTGACGAGCCTGAAGTCGCTACCTCTTCATGTTTGCCGTTTGTTGACAGTATGCCGTTTATTTGATGCCTCTTTTTGTAACTTTCATAAGGAGCTGCACGCTGTGCAGACCCAATGTTTAGTGTCTCTGCCTAACTTAAATTAATAAACTGATTTAGATTGTGCTTTTACTGTCCATCCACAATCATTGCCAATGTCGCAAAAGATTTTAAAGAACTTCTGTTGTAGTGAAATTACTGTTACTATAACTATTACCACAGCTCTGTAATTAATACTATTTAATCGCACACTCTTTGGTTAAACTAAGCTGCAGACATTTCTGTGTGAAACCGGCTGCTGTGCATTATGGGTAACAGACATGGCCACCATGAACAACACTGTATGAACCCACAATATAACCACTAACAAGATGTCTCATTAAAGCGGATTTTATTTGTTCTAGCGTTTGGTCCAGACCCTTTAAAATGGCCTAATTAGAACACCAAGTAGAGAGGTTTCCCTAAAGAAGCAGCACACACAGAGAGAGAGAGAGAGAGAGAGATTAGAAATGCCAGAGCCTTTAACGAGGATTTTAAGTTTCTGACGTGTGACTAATTGGCTGGACAGAAGGTCTGAGGGGAGATTAGGACTTAACACACAGAAAAGAAGAGGAAAAAAAGATCAGGAAAGCTGAACTGACAGCCAAATTCCCCCCAAAAACCAAACCAAACAAAACAACAGAGGAGACGCGGCCTGCTGAGGACACAGAACGTTCCAGAATTCAGTACTGAATTAAGTAAAATGAATGAATGGTGGAACACAGAAGGGACATCAGATGTCTAGACACTAAACAAAATCTAGTTAGTTTCAATGTCTTGTTGGGATTCATTTACTATTTGCAGACCAGTTGGGTGGTTTATTTAATGTGTGTGTGTGTGTGTGTGTGGTAGAAACAGTACTGTAGCTTCTTCTTGTATTATTATTAATAATACTAAACTTTCAAACCCCTTTCAACTTTAATATTCTCCATTGTACAGAGACATTATATGGCCAAAAGTATGTGGACAAGGTCTGTGTACCACACCCATTACCAACAGGTGCACAAAATCAAACACGTCTGGCACAAAGCCCTGAGCTAAACCCCACTGAACACCTTTAAGATGAACTGGAATCATTAAATATTCTAGCATGATCATAAAAAAGACAGTTGTTAAAATTCTAACACTCATTATAAACCTTAGTCATTAGAATTCTAACACAGTCATTAGAATTCTAACACACATTGATTAGATTTCTAATAGTCATTAGAATTCTATCACGGTCATTAGAGTTCTAACACACTCATTATAAACCTTAGTCATTAGAATTTAACACACAGTCATTAGAATTCTAACACACAACGGTCATTAGAAATCTAACACACAGTCATTAGGATTCTAAAACAGTCATTGGAATTCTAACAGACAACAGTCATTACAATTCTAACACAGTCATTAGAATTTAACACACAGTCATTAGAATTCTATCAGTTACTAGAATTCTAACAGTCATTAGAATTCTCATACACACAGTCATTAAAGGTCTAACACTTATTATAATCCTAACACAGTCATTAGAATTCTAAAACACACACATTATAATCATTACAGTCATTAGAATTCTAAAACACACTCATTATAATCATTACACAGTCATTAGAATTCTACAACACACCCTTCATTACAGTTGTACAACCCCAAGACATATTCATTAAAATTCTAACACACTCGTCCACCTTTCCTCATACACAGAACCAATCAGTACATCTTGTGGTAGTTTATCTCATGGCCCCACTTACAATTTTCAGAAACATGAACCACAAGGCAACAGTAACCACAGACACACTGACACTGATCATCAACATGGTGTTAACTTACTGTCTTTGAACTTCACCCAGCAGGCGCTCAGATTTCAGATCAGTCATAGAGGATCAGGTGAAGTGTGTTAGGGTGGAGAGTGTTAGCGCAGCACCATCTGCTCCAGCAAAAGGCTCGCTCGCTTTAATTAACACCAAGTGCTAGAAAAACACAAACACGTGGGCTACCATGAGGTGCTAATGGTATTACTGACTAAATAAACCAGTCCACTTACATTCTTACATCTGACACACATTTGACTTGAATGGAATTACATAAGAAGTGTATTTTAAAAAACTAAAATTACATATAAAACAGTTAAAAATAATTTCATAGTTGTCGTTTTATTATTACTATTTTTAACTTTAACATTTTTACATTGTTTTTAAGCTTAAATTCAACTTTTTATTCACTCATTGTGTGTAATAGATAATAATAATATCAGATTTTTTGTTTGAAATTATCAGAGATTGTTCTAATAACTAAGAATGTATATAAATATTATCTTAAAAATCTCTACATTTTTTACTTCCTAGCTATTTTACATATTTAATTCCTCAGACATGACTTCTCCGTGGCTGAGCAGCTGAGGAGTAAAGGCCTTTGGTAAAGAATGAGGGGTGAACATAATAATGAGTTGAGAAAAAAAATAGATTTTGTAGTGATAAAGAAATAAAAAAAATCTGAAAAATAAGGCCTTTTTGATTTCATTTGGCTATATTACTTGTCTGACATATACACTAGGCCTTATATCTGCACATCCATGCAGTTATGCAACCAGCCAAAGATGAGGCAACAGTTGGATGCAGAAAAATCAATGCAGATTCGGATCAATAGCTTCAGTTCACTACTGTTTTAATCATGGTGTGGTTAGAGGTGCAAGATTTCAGAAATTTTGACATGCAACACTCTCTAGAGTTTACATTGAGTCATTTAAAATGCATCAAGTTCTGTGGGTGTAAACGCCATGTTGATAAGACAAGTCAGATGAGTACAGCCAGAGTGGGCTGAGGTTTATTCAAAGGCTACAGTAACTGAAATAATCACTCTTTACAACTGTGGTGAGCATTAAAGCATCTCAGACAGCAGAGCACCTCTGGAAAGACAAGACTGGAGAATAACCAGGTCAGCTGTGGAGAAAATACACTAAAATCATTGTGTCACTGTATACTTTGCCATGACATCACTTCTATTCCCAGGGCATTTAAACAGTTTACTTATTTTCTACGCATTTCGTCTAACTGGATAAACTAATTTAGTTCATGAAATCAACTGTATACTCGGCTGCAATTATTCAGTAACAAGTCACAATCTTACTCAAATATTCTGTAGGCAGTGAACACCATACGTCCTGCAGAACGCTCCACAATTCTGTTGTACTCCGAGATGCAGGATTTCAGTGTTCCGCAGCACGTTACATGGCATCCCAGATGTGTTCAATAACACAAAAATCTTGTGATTTAGGTGGGAATGACAAAACCCCCAAACTTATACAAGTGTTCCGCTAACCATTATTTGCCATCTTTAGACATGTGTGGTAGTGCGTTGTCCTGTTGGAAGAGGACAAACCCATCAGGACGAATGCAGGGCATAAATGAGTGTAACAAATGAACAAAAACTTGGCATGAACAGAAAAGAGAAATACATAGTGTTCACCTGTGAGAGACACCTGTAGATGTACCAGGGGCCCCTACAGAATGCCGGCTAAACAAACCAGTACCAGTTTTTCTGGTAGTTTAGTGAACATACTGATGATTGAGCTGAAAATCCTGACTCCAGCAATCCATAGCTATAAACTAGTCGATTACTGTTACGATTACTGTGTGGTAGAGAGGAGATGGCAGACGGGACTTATATTGTTTATTGTTCACAGTTGGCAAGAAAACACACGTTAAACAACATGGGAACTACTGTCATCATCATTAATAATAATAATAATAATAATAATAATAATAATAATAATAATTAAAGTCGCTTTTTACGTACACCACATTTTACCAGATTATTATGTCAAACAGGGAAACTGAACTTTTAAATTGAATTAGTTAATGTTGATGTCATTCAAAGTGAGATTTACATCATAAATTATAAGAGCCAATCATGTATCAAATATGCAAATGTAGGTCATGGTGTTATAATGGTGCACAAACAGGAGCGGTGCCACACAACCTTAATTTCTTGACTTTTTCCTCCTCTCTAATTGCATTTTTGAGGCATTTGAAATCATTTTTCAAATGATTTCTAGAAAGCTATCATTAATTTCCGTCATGTGAAATTACTGGGTACTTTTATAATAGAAGTAATGAAAGGTTTTGTTCAAATGTCCAAGAGTGACTCTGACAGACTGAGTAACTGAACTCACATCCTGCTGCGTCATTAATACAACTTTACCCAGTTATATATAAACTACTGGATTTTAGTTTGGAGATAAAAACAGAGCAGTTTCAACATCCACTGTTTACTTCCTGTACTAGCAGGAAATAAGAGAGAGGTGGAGCCCAGTAGGACTGGATTAGGTCTAAAAGGACGGTAAAAAAAAATAATAAAACACACACACACACACACGCCTTTTCAACACGAACTGATGTGATTTTACTGCATTTACTGCCTTAACTCAAACTTTAAACACAGAGAGAAAAATGCTGTTGGGACACTTCAAGTAATTGAGTTGTTTGGAAGGAGAATCTAAGCAGGCTCTCTCCGCTAAACTCCTCCAGAATGCAGTTATTAAAAGCACTCAGTTGATGCATTAAGTCGATACATAACACAGCATTTAGGGTGTAGATGTGCAGGGAGAAAACACAGAAACAGAATTAGCACGCGACAGTAATTTACACATCTCGTCCGACTCGCAAATCCACAAAAGATGGTGAGTAGTTACGTTAACTAGTGGTAATGACTGGTTGGGAGTGGTTAGGGTGGGGATGGTTAGTCTGAAGAATGTTAGTGCCAGAGTGAATATTTGGGTGAAGGGGCTATGTAGGAGTGGGCTTTGAGAGAGGAGTCAAAGCATGAGGGTTAGCATTTAGTTTGGATCAAGTTAAAGTGTAATGAAGGCAAGAAAAGAGGTTTTAATTGGGGGTGTGGTTAAGATGGGGGCGTGGTAAACAAAGTAGACAAAGTAGTTGTTAAAGTGAGTGGGCGGAGTTGAAATAAGGTCAGAAAAGGAGGTGATGTTAGGATGAAGAGGCGGGGTTCAGAATGCTAGGGCGGAGTTAAGGAATGTTGCTCATAAAACACTGAGTTGAGGTGAAACTAGTGGACTTGCTTTATTTACATTAATACAGACCACATCCTCATCGACCTCTCAGCTAATTCTGTCTCTGTCGTTAGGATTTTTTCGCTCCCCCCCTCCCTTGTCCTTCTTATTATACTTGTACACATCCGTACATATACATGAACATCAGCATAAACGCTAAGCTGGGTGATTATATATGAAGACAACAACTACAACTTTTACAGCACTGCCATCGTCTGTTAATCTTCACGCACTCAAGCACTGCTATTAAAGAAAGAAAATAACGTACGTAACCGCCCTCCCCCCCGACACCCAGTACAGAACTTTGTTTATAATTTTCATTTAATTCCATGGCATGATACACACCTTTTTAATCAATAATAGACTTAAAAAAAAGAAAAAAAAAACATCTATCGATCAGGGAAACGTGTAATACTTAGATTTCCCTTAAGGTCAACACAGTACCATGCATTAATTCATTATCACGTTAGTTCTTCTTCTTTTTTGTTTGGTTTTCTTTCTTTTTTTTTTATCATTTGTTAGCAAGTTAAATTTTTCCATAATAACTAAAGGTTAAGATAGTGTTGTCTTCACATAGACTGAGAGCGAGTGTGTGTTGTTCTACGTCATGTTGTTGAGACACATCCACCCTATTGCGTGTCGATGTTCAGAGCGATCCGGCGGCGTTCGTGAAGACTCGTGAAGTTTTCTACACGACAGCGTTGGGATCTGCGCAGTCCTGAGAGCCTGAGTTAGTCTGTTTCCCATCCGGATGCTTTACTGATCTGCAACACACACACATTAGTTAACTACTGATATCTTCTTAAAATGGAGGCAGAGTCACAGTTAGGCTACCACGGAATGTGACAGATCTATTTTACAGCTCCAATTTTCCACTGATGTGTTCGGCTTTAGTACCACAGCGCTGTTGAATTCTGATTGGTCAGAAGGTGCTTATGAGACACTCTTCATTGTTCCAGACTGGTAAAGGAATAACTGTATACAGATGTTATAACAATAACTTGGTTCATAAATATCTAAGTATAAACGGATAAAACGTAGGTAATTCCTTATTTAAAAATCATCTATTTGGAGCCACAAAAAAACACTGATAACACTGAAGCACTTGCTCAGTGCTGAACGAATTGCAGGTAGTAACAGTTACTAGGCAGTACTCTCACTTGAGAGTCAATTAAAATCAGCCAAGGCGTAGGATTAGACAGTTTTATTCCACAGCAGTCTTTTATTGATCTGACTGACAACATGTAGGCTTAGGAGACTCAGACCTGACTGAGAAAGCACATTCTGTTGGACTTTTACTTTGGTCTAAGAGAGAGGGGAGAGAGACAGAGAGGGTGAGTGAGACAGAGACAGAGAGGAGAGTGAGACAGAGACAGAGAGGGGGTGAGACAGAGACAGAGAGGGGGTGAGACAGAGAAAGAGAGAGGGCTGAGACAGAGACAGAGAAGGGGTGGGACAGATACGGAGTGAGACAGAAAGAGGAGTATGACAGAGACAGAGAGGGGAGTGAGAGAAAGAGGGGGGAGTGAGACAGATACAAAGTGAGACAGAAAGCGAAGTATGACAGAGACAGAGAGGGGAGTGAGACAGGGACAGAGAGGGGGTGAGACAGAGAGGGGGTGAGACAGATACGGAGTGAGACAGAGACAGAGAGGGGGAGTGAGACAGAGACAGAAAGGGAGAGTAAGACAGAGACAGAGAGGGGGAGTGAAACAGAGAGGGGAGTGAGACAAAGACAGAAAGGGAGTGAGACATACAAAAAGATAAGTGAGACTCAGACAGAGAGGGGGAGTGAGACAGAGACAGAGAAGGGGTGAGACAGAGATGGAGTGAGACATAAAGGGGAGTATGACAGACAGAGAAGGGGAGTGAGACAGAGACAGAGAGGGGGACTGAGACAAAGACAGAAAGGGACTGAGACAGACAGAAAGGTGAGTGAGACAGAGACAGAGAGGGGGAGTGAGACAGAGACAGAGAGGTGAGTGAGACAGAAGGAGGTTGAGAGATATTAGCTGTTCTAATTCTATCTCTGACATACGTAGACGTGTGTGTGTGTGTGTGTGTAGGTGAGTATGCAGCAAACCTATTCTGATTCATATACTGTGTATTGTAGCAATGTTTTTGAGAATTCTGATTTGTTTGTCTTAACAGTCAACTCTAGGGATTGGTTATTGGTATTAATCATGGTGATCTGTGATTGGTCATAAAGGTCCTAAATTGGCGAATCAGGTGAGAGAGCTACTTACATCTCACAGGATCCATTCTCCACCTTGACTCCTCCATCCACGGGGTCAAGGCCCTGTTCTGAAAGCTGCTTCAAGGCACTCAGAGCCGCCTGCAGATAGAGAAGACGAGCGAGACACAACTCCATCAGCCGTCTCACAAACAGCAGCAGTGCCACAAGCTAGATTAAAGATAGACTAAAAGACAGACGGATAGATATACTGACAGACAGATGGATGGATGGAAGGATAGATGGATGGATATACAAACAGACAGGGTGCAGAGAGCTGGGAAAATATAACCGTGCTTATAAAGTCACTAGAGCTGAGTTGTGTGTGTGTGTGTGTGTGTGTGTGTGTGTGTGTGTGTGTGTGTGAGAGAGAGAGAGAGAGAGTTTTCAGATCCACCTGGCTGCAACTCGATGCTCTGACGCTGCCAATGAGGACCAGATGTGCAGCAGTACATAAATCTAACAACACACTGAGCCTCCCAACAAACAAACACACTCTCGCGCACACACACACACAAATGTGGGCGAGACCCACTAGTCTCACCTATCAGTCCATATGCTGGGAGTCTTAACACACACACACACACACACACACACACACACACACACACACACACACACACACAGTGTTTTTTATTCCTTTGATAAAGTGCATTACTGTCTCTTTAAATGTAAATAACAAACAAACAAACAACTCGAATCATGTGATCACAAATCTGGCCTGTGTGTAAAACGATGCCCTAGTCTCTATCCCCTATCCCTACAAATTACCACAGTGCAGTATGGGGATTCTGTTTCTTCTAAAGAAACACTAACTCGAATGCACTGTGGAGTTACGTGAGTGCACTGGATATTCTCTACTATGCCCTTGGACATGTCCACAAAACGGAACTGCAAAACTCTTTTAACTAGTGCACTTTTAAGTGAATAAGGTGTAATGAGAGGTGATTTCGCTTAAGGTGTTATATAAAGATGAAATAAAAAGAGGCCAGATTTTTCTTGGTATTTTTCATATTTACAACATTTGTAAAATGGTAAGAAATTAAAAATGGCTGATGCTCAGGCCAGAATACCGCATGTTTTATTTGAGATAGCACACACAAAATAAATCAATGAGCTGCGCTCAAGGTTTGAGAACCTGCCTTATGACCGATGGTTGCCTAGGTTTCTATTCCCTGTACCGACAAGACAAGGCCGAGGTGCTCTTGAGCAATGCGCCTAAACCTCCAAAAGCTCCCCTGGCATTGTGGATAGGGGCTGCCTCCCAACCTACTGCAAACAAGTGTGTTCACTGCCCCTAGTGTGTGTGTTTACTAATGTGTGCGTTTTGCTCTACGGATGGGTCAAACGCAGAGGTCGAATACTTCCATGTGTTAGGGAACCGGTCTTGTGACCGGAAGGTCCAAGGTTAGATCCCTGCACAGGACAAGACACGACTGAGGTGCCCTTGAGCAAGGCATCTGATACCCCCAACTGCTCCCCAGGCACCGTGGATTGGGGTTGCCCCCTGCTCCGGGCAAGTGTGTTCACTGCCCCTAGTGTTCACTGCTGTGTGTGTGTGTGTGTGTGTGTGTGCGTGTGTGTGTGTGTGTTTCACTGCACGGATGGGTTAAATGCGAAGGTCACATTCCTCTGTGTACAAGCACAGTAGGCAAACAGTTCACTTTCACTTTCACAGTAGGCCAGTCACTTCATAGTCATGGCATAGTCATAGGAGGATAAGGATTTAAAAAAGTGGACACAGCCCAAAGTTAGATATGACACACACACACACAAACAAGAAAATAGTTTGTGTTAATTAAAATACTTTTATACTTATAAATACTTTTATTCATCCTTAGTAACTGCCTGGTCAAGAATGATCAAGGTCATGGTGATTTGTTTATATATTGGGAAATATAAAGGATATTTGTTAGTATAATATAGTACCACACATGTATCTAGAGACAGAGACAGAGTTTACACACCACACTGAAACTGCTGCTATTTTCATTTATTTTGGGCGTGTTTCAGGGTAAAAAAAAAAAAAAAAATTCTTGATAATCTTAAAAAACGCTTCTGTTTGGACCACGCCTATCTTGGGTTTAAAATCCAAATACAGACAGATACAGACCTTTGGAGCCCGAAGCAGATACAGATAGTGGCACTGCTTTAAACTGCATACAACACAGACAGAGACTGTTACAGCTACATTCAGAAACACTGGTTATAGCCAACACACACACACGAAATTGCATGGTCTTAACCTTATCTATCTGTAAGATCTGTGTAAATAATGAGCGCTTATCTACACAGGAACATGCGGTCCAGTTACTGTGTGTGTGTAGGACCAAGCATTCCCAGGATCTGTTCTAAATCACACTTAAATTGATTTTTTTGTGTGTGTGATTGATGAGGAGAGTGTGTAGGTCACAAAAGGAGGAGCGTTTTAGCAAAGAATTTTTCAATAGAGCAGAAAAAAATAGAAAAGTCGTAACAGCTGTGATTTATTTGAAGCGTTCTCCACAAATGCAAGAATTTATGCCTAGTTAGTGTACTTACTAGACTCACGATTAGTCAGTCATCTTAAGAGTTGTTGTCTTGGCTATTTTTAAAGCACTGTCCTTAAATACTGGAATTTATGTCATGTAGTATGTCTTACTAGAACCATAGCCATTTCAAGGCTCCATCCCAAACGTTAGTTCCTGCTTTGCTTTTGGTTGGACAAATCAAAATCAACCCAACAACGGCACAGAATAGTGTGGCGCTGCACATTCATACTAGTTTTAGCACATCTTTTGGGTATTCCTAGTGCACTACAGACGTTTACAATTTGAGACACAACCCATAACTGCCATAAACATGCAATATAGGCTGCACAGACGGCCTTTCTCGAGCTGGTCGTTATAATCAGTTCCAGAACAACTTTTTTTTTTCAAATACGGAGGCCATACTTGTATGCTTCCAGCTCAAAGCATGCTGGGAAAATCTCACTCTCTCTCTCTCATGACTAATAAAGTGCCATTAAAGCACTGATTACTGATGCGTGTGCGAGATTAGGGTTTCTGGATAAATAATCAGCTTCTACAGATCCAGATAAGCTCCACGCCTCAGGGAGAGAGAGACAAAAAGAGAGAGAGAGAGAAAGAAAGAGAGAGAGAGACACACACACTTAGCATCCATCAGTGTAAGATAAACACTGCGTTATCTTTCCTAATTGTCTTCAGCCGCATCGTTATTTTTTCTAATGAGATGGAGTGAGGATGGCTGAGACATCAGCCCTCAGAACCATGTTTATTTTAGAGCGACAACCTGGAAGTGGTCCGTCTCAGTCACTGAGACATCAGACGAGTTAGCTGAGACGCTAAATGGCGCTAACGCAGATAACACACACAGCACCTCTCAGCACACGCACATTAAGCCACAGAATGGATGTTTCCAGGCTAAAGACACTCGCCCGGATTTCATTCATCACCTTGCAGCTGAGTTCAAAGGCCAGCGGGAGAGAGGGGGAGGGTGCTGGGGGACAGGACGGATGGGGAATGTGACATCAGGCTGAATATGTAAATATGCGAGAGCGCACTAAAAGGTTGTGCTGGAAGAAGGACGGAGAGAGTGTGTCAGAGGACAGAGACGCCTCATTTTTCTCTTGTGCTTTAATGGCCTCCCTGATTGCACCCTCGTCTTGGCTAAACAGTGGCGATTCGTCCCAGAGGAACATGGAACCCTTCAAACCGGATAGTTCATCTCACACACACACAGAGAACAAAGAAGTGTGTGTGTGTGTGTGTGTGTGTGGTTAACAAACCATGACCAGATTAGCTTTTTTAACCACTAATGCAGCAATACCACTTTCTAAATTCTTACAAACCGCACTAGACACAATTTACCACAAACTAGCATTCTAGTCAACAAACTAGCCATACGCTAGCATTCACAGGAAACAGTTTTACCACAAACTAGCTTAATAAAACTTAATATCAGTTTTACAACAATTTAGCATTGTAGTAAAAAAGTTAGCCTTATACCAGCATTATAGCAAAACTAGCATTATAGCAG
>JAOVVF010000026.1:4957071-4975608 GCA_028565595.1 Duopalatinus emarginatus
TGTTACCACAATTGTGGATTATACCAAACATTATAGTAAAATGTTAACCAAAAAAACAACATTATACTAAAACATTTCACCAGAAACTAGAATTACAGCAGAGTTTTACCACAAACTAGCATTATAGTGAAACATTTTACCACAAACCAACTAATGTTATAGTAGTCCTTCACCACAAGACTATAGATAAGACTGTTACCACAAACTAGCGTTATAGTGAAACATTTTACAACAAATTAGCATTTTAGCAAAGAGCTTTGCCGCACAACTAGCATTTCACAACTAGCATTACCGCAAATTATTTTACCACAAACTAGCATTACAGTAATGTACAATGATGCTCCATCACCTCCAGCAGAAAGAACAAGTTTAATTTTAAAACACAACCAGCTGGAAGTCACTTTTATAAACCAACATTCAGCCATTTCTCAGTTTCAATACTGACAGATTCCCAGTGCATTGTGGGTAGTACACACAGCCTCTTATAATAAAACTGCACAAATATAAAACAACCATTATAAAAAGTCCTCAAACAGATTTCATTAGTTTTATTATTTTGAATTGAGCCTTTATCTGTTTCTCACGTTGTAATATGAAAACTTAGTGGACGTAAGATTTAGGAATCTTGCTGGTGTACTACTTGAACACTCTAACCCTATTTAGCATTGTGGTAAAAAAAAAAGTTAACCTTATACCAGCATTATAGCAAAACTAGCATTATAGCAGTGTTACCACAATTGTGGATTATACCAAACATTATAGTAAAATGTTAACCAAAAAAACAACATTATACTAAAACATTTTACCACAAACTAGAATTACAGCAGAGTTTTACCACAAACTAGCAATATAGTGAAACATTTTACCACAAACCAACTAGTGTTATAGTAGTCCTTTACCACAAGACTATAGATAAGACTGTTACCACAAACTAGCATTATAATGAAACATTTTACCACAAACTAGCATTACAGTAACACAAAGCATTTTACTACAAACTAGAATTATAGATAAGAGTTTTATCACATACTATTGATATTATAGTAAAACTAAAATCAGCCGTTTTACGGCTCTGTCCCAAACTTATACAGTGAGACTATTTAATGTTACTTGGTGGTACAGGTGGTCAGTGTACTCTCTCTCAAACTACATGCTCTTGAAAGCTTGTTGGGGGAAAATCTTATTTAGGAACTGTTCTATCAAGCAGTAGCATTTGGGGCACAGCCAGAGGTTTAAATGTCAGGGAATTTCCCACTGTTCACTAGAAACTCGGATGAGTGAAGAAATGGATTTAATAATGTTCGACATTTAAAATAATCTGAAGGGACTGTGTGTGTGTGTGTGTGTGAGCACGTGTGTCATCCATATTATCTGACCTGATCACTTGCTGTTTTGGATGGAGCACTAGCTCCGTGTGTGTTTTTCCCCTCATGATCCAGCAGAGTTTCCCACCACTGTGAGGCTCCGTCCCAATCCAAGAGAATCAGTGCCGGCTCCCTGCTGCCCTTTGATCGCCAAGTCCATCATTTGTTTTGCTTGCCACCTCATCGTTATTAGGACACAGCCCATTTAGTTCTCCATTAAGCACTAGTGACACTCAGCATCTTTGGCACGACTATAAACAGACTTGAGGGCTATAACACAGTCAAACACTCTGCAGGTGCATGCGCACACACACGCACATGCACGCACACACCCACACACACACACACACATATCTACTGACTCATACGCAGGCACACACACAGAGCAGCGGGTCTTTTCCCAGTAGATTCTGGGCGGTGATACTGTCCAAACCACAGGCTGAATGGAAAATCACATCTTAGTTTTTCTTATTACACAACGTTGGCTGCATCAGAGGAAACCTAACACAGCTGATGATGTCACAGCATCCGCAGTTCTCCTGTACCGCAGTTACATAAAGCTGAATCTGTTCCTTCTGTCATCTAAAATTCATCATCAGAAATATGACTTGCTTAGACTACTGGAGCAAAACACAAAGACGACAGCAGTGCATCTTTTATTGGTATGTGTTTATAACATTTTTTATAATGAATAATTTGTTCAGGAATAATCGTTCAGGAATAATTCGTTTAGGCAGCTGTGGCCTAGTGGTTAGGGAACCGGTCTCATGACTGGAAGGTCGTGGGTTCGATCCCCACCCAGGGCAAGACACAACTGAGGTGCCCTTGAGCAAGGCACCTAACTCCCCTAACTGCTCCCCGGGTGCTGTGGTTTGGGTCTGCCCCCATGCTCCGGGCAAGTGTGTTCACTAGTGTTCACTGGTATGTTTCACTGCAAACACAGTAAGGCAAAATAGTTCACTTCTTTCTTGTGTTCATTTGAAAAATGTCCCTAATATACCTGTTACTATATAACAGTGGCTAAACCAGCTAGCAGACCAACACACAAGCTAAAAGCTCTACAGAAACCCCCTGCTAAAGCCTAACAGGATGCTCCGTCACCTCCAGCTGTCAGAATGAACAAGTTTAATTTTAAAACACAACCAGCTTAGAAGTCACTTTTATAAACCAACATTCAGCCATTTCTCAGTTTCAATACTGACACACTCCCAGTGCATTGTGGGTAATACACACAGCCTCTTATAATAAAACTGCACAAATATAAAGCAACTTGTAATATGAAAACTAAGTGGACGTAAGATTTAGGAATCTTGCTGGTGTACTACTTGAACACCCTAACCCTATCCCCAGTCACTCACCGATGGATGGGGCCTTAATGTTTATGATTTTCTAGTATCAGACCATGAATTTAGGACAGGGCCTTAACACGACTGTTTTTATAATAAAAACATTAAAGACACAATTTTCAGTTTCTGTGTATATTCACCTTGTGTGCCTACCAACCCACAAACTGTGAAATAAGACAACCCAGTCAGGCTTATATGGGCTGCGTAGATACAAAAACATGGGATTCAACATGCCATTCTGATTTTGTATCTTTTGTGACATCACATGGGGCTCTCATTAGAATAATACCACCCTTCAATTTAAATATCTGCAACTTCAACAACAAGTACATTCATCCACAGTTCAGAATCACATTTGTGAAACCGTTTTCTTTTATTTGTGGTGAGTCACAGATGCTTCAAGGTTAAGGAAAATGTCATGCTGTCGGGCGAACAGACTAACACACAACACTACATCGGTTCTCAGCCTCAGAGGACAGGACAGCTGAGTGGACAAACTTGATGATAATGTTTCAGCTACAGTCAGCAAAAACCTGTAAGTGTGTTCTACAAACTTTGTGTCTTTTATTTACAACTTGGGTCAATATAACATAGATTATCACAGGATTTTTACAACTACTTATAACATTTGTGTACGTTATACGGTATTCAACTCTGTGAAAGCCTAAACACACTCCTCTAGTGTCTAGCAGCAGTTTTTGTACTGCATGTAGATCATGCATCTATGTAATATCGCTTCAGGCACACCCTATGGTACAGGGGGCGAAGTGGGGAAGTAAACGGTCATTTTTAAGACTTTATCCATGTGATAATTTGACCAAAGACCTCAGGGAACTGGATGAACTAGATCAACATGAACTGTTTCTTTAATACTCAGTCATTATAAGAGGGAAGAATTAAATGTGAATGACGTTCAGGACAGTGGAAGTGAACTATTTGCCTGCCACAAAGGAATGTGACCTCCACACTGAACCTATCAGTGCAGTGAAAACACACACACTAGTGAACACTAGGGGGCAGTTCATATGTTTGCCCAAAATGGAGGGCAGGCAGCCTGGGGAGTGGTTGGGGGTTAAGTGTCTTGCTTTGACCAATGGGGAGATCAATGGGGAGAACTCAGGACCTTCTAGGTCACAAGATCATTTCCCTAACAAGCCCACGGCTGCCCACACAGTGAAGCTGGTCACACACAACCAGTGTTTTATTTATTGACATTTATCTCATAATTGTTTTTTGAGAATTCATAAAGCAAGCTTACAGACAAACATTTTCAGGAGATAGTGTGATCCTGTGTGATCATCTACAGATGAGATCCCATTAAACGTAGAGTTTCACGAATCAGACCGTGCTGACACACTGACTTTCCTCACACCTGCGTGTTCAGAAAGGAGGAGAAAGGAAGGTGTGTGAGCGAGCTGGACCCGAAATTCCACGGCTCCCTCCTATCGGGTCCTTCCCTTGCTCCCTCCCTCCCTCCGTCAGTGTGATTTCACAGCTCGTTGAGCCGAGCGCTCTGGAATGTCCTGTGTCTGATGAGCGGCTCGTTTGAAGCCAAGCTCGTGCGCTTGCAGCTGCACCAACCCTCGCAGACATAAAGTTCACTGACAGCACTCTGCAACTCTGCCTATTCTCGCTGCATGTTTATGGCTCTGTCTGAAATACTCAAATCCAGGATGCAGTAGTGTTTTCTTTTCTTTTTCTTTCACTAGGATGACAGCTCTTTAAAGGCTCTGTCCCAATTTCATGTCGAGCAAGTGCTCATACTTGAACACAGGCCATTACCAGACTCTAGCGTCTGTGCTAATCACTAGCGTTTGTGTGTCTCTAGTAGAACATCAGCCAGGTTAAGACCCTGTCCCAGATTCATGTCCAGTTAGTCAGCTCTTATTAGAATGTCAGCCATGTCCTAAATTCATGTGTAGCTGGTTTTCTTACCAGAAAAATAACCATGTTAAGGCCTTAAAGGCCAACACGAGCTACTGTAGCTACTGTTAAGTAAATCTTGCATATGGCATTAACATCTCGCTTGTGTCTACTTATGTGCAGTTAGCGTAATAAAGCAGCTAGATACATGTAATGATGCACATCTTCATGACTGTTTCTACATGATTATACAAGAAATAGGTTAGTTTTGTAACACAGATTACATTCAAGTGCCAGTAAAATTGGTACAGATGAGCCTATGAAAAAATACATAGGCTTGTGGTGGGGTTTGTTTAGCTGGCATTCGATGGGACTCCTGGTACATCTACAAACATCTCTGACAGGTGAAGACTATGTGTGTCTGCTGTCTCCTTTCATGTCCTGCATTCCTTCCGATGGCTTTGGCCTCTCCAACAGGACAATACAACGCAATGCATGTCTAGAGACACCAAATTATGGTTAGAGAAACACTCATCTGAGATTGGGATTTTGCCATACCTGTCTAAGTCACCAGATCTCAAAATGACCAAACACATCTGGAATGCCATGCGGTGCTGGTGATACACCAAACGAAATACTTAACCTGGCAGAGATGTTTGTAGTTGTACCAGGCGTCCCACGGAAATCTCAGACCATCATGGAGCCAACACCAGCCTATTTAGTTTTCATAGGCTTGTCTGTACCAGTATTTCTGGCACTTCAGAGTTTTGTACATTATCGAAACCTATCAAGTGATTATATTTATATTTTATTACATTTTCAACAGACAGAAACCAAGAAAACAGTGTAAAACTGTGGAAATCTGATCTGTATGTATGTGTGTGTGTTTTCGTGTGTCAGCATGTTGAATAGCACCTTTAATGAGCGTGCTCTGATTCCAGCCCCCAACTGATTGGTTGATAGAGTCTCATCAATGTGAGTTTATTACTCATGCAAATACAGGAAGTGATTACAGTGATTACACGCCCACGCTGCACCGCCACGTGGCCGGCAGGTCAAAGCCCCGCCCACCAGGCATGATAACACAGGCGCGCTTTGCATGCGTTCAGTGTTTATCTGAGGGTCAGACCTTTCCTTCTCTCAGTGTGTGTTTTATTCAGGGTTTCTTGCTCTTACATACACATCCACTCACACGCCTTCCACCCACAGCTTTCCACCACACACAATGTGATCTTTATCTATAGAAGCATCTGTGTGTGCGTGTGTGTGTGTGAGAGAGAGAGACAGTGATGCTTCAGGGCTGAGGGGAATCCTCATGACATTTATCCAGCATAGAAATAAGCATGCAAATCTCTCTATCTGACACTCACAAATCAATATGTCATTGACTTAATGTGTACAAGCCATACATTCAAAATGGATTAGCCAGGTGGGGAAGTACCTGACCAGGAGGGAGGAAGAAGGAAGGAAGGAGGAAAGAAAGAAAGACGTATAAAGGATTATGTAATCCACAACGTTTATTTATGCTCAATATAAAAGTGAGGCTAAAGTCAGGAGTTTACGAGTCAGAACCCTGGCAATGTGGATGAGAGGGACTTGTATCACACCCCCGTCACTGGCCAATCGCAGGCATCTGTCAGCTCATGTATGTAGCAGAGGGCTGATAGTGCTTAGTGTTACAATGCCTTGCAATGCAGCATGAGCAACAATGTGTAAGATGTAGTCGGCTGGCTTCACGTGTCTCGGAGAAATCGCATTACAGCCACTACCATCCGTCCTTGGTAGCTGTCAAATGACAGACGAGAGCTAGATGATGAGTAGGAATTGGTGAGGGACCAAATGGGGAAAAATCCCAGATCTCATAGATAGACAGATAGACAGATAGATAGATAGATAGAAAGATAGATAGATAGATAGATAGATAGATAGATAGATAGATAGATAGATAGATAGACGAAAAGAGATGATGGTAATCAGTGCTTCCTCATGAAGATAATATGTAGTGTTGACACACACACACACACACACACACACACACACACACACACAGATACACACACACCCTCAACAGTTTGTTACAGCAAAAACCTCTTTATAAACTGTCAACTGACTGAAGTGTCAGAAAAAGACATTGCACAGCCGAGAGTGATTTTATCCGGTCTCTCTATCTGTCTCTTTTTCTCGGTAAATGAACCATACTGTTCTGCTGTGTGCGTGCATGTGTGTGTATGTGTGTGTGTGTAATTTATGACTTCCTTGACAGTGTGTTTTTCTCTCCGTTGGGAATGATTTTTGTGACCTTAAATTCCATCAGCAGGTAAGAAATCTGGAATTTGGATTATTTAACAGATGCTCCGCGTGGCGTTAGCTTACAGTGAAAGGCAGAGAGAGAGACAGCGACAGACTGATAGAGACACTCAAACAGGCATAAATGATCACACACTGAGTGCCCGCAGGTCACTTTACACAGCTGAAGGATGTGTGAGTGTGTGAGTCTCTCCCACAGGTAACTGCACACAGTAACTGGACACTATGCGCGCTCAGACAGCGTTTTACACTCCTCCGCTTTGCACTCCATACACCACTGACAGGAAGTGCCAACAACATGCTCAGATTCCCATAGCAACACGGACATTATACACTGACATGGCACAGGAACTAGTCTTGTGTAGGATCCCCCAAAGTGCAGCAACTCAAAACAACTGGTTCTGCCACTCATAGGACCACGAAATGCCACATGTCAGTTAGCAACCTCATAAGCCCAGATAAGATGCTGTGTCCTGGCACTCACAACAAAGGTGGGACTTCTGCTCCCATATCCCACTAAAGCTAAGTATCCTGCAATAATCTCCAGGATATGCATCTGGTTCCTCCTGTATTAAATGTGTATGAATGCTTGTCTTTTCAAATAGGCAGTTCTAGCCAGACGCCGCTGATCACACCGATCACGATCAATAAGTGCCCGTGGTTGGCCACTGCGCTGTCCACTGTGGGTGGTAGTGCCTTCCGAGAAGTATTCCCGGTACACATGTGGAACACGAAATGTTAAATGACCGCAAAACTTCAGAATGGAATGTCCCGTCCGTCTGGCACCCACTATCATGCTCCATTTAATCTCCAATATTTTATGTTGCCTTGGCCAGTGTTTAACCTCACTCACAACTTATACAGGTGTGGCCGTTCCCAAGCCATCTCCTGAGGTACGACACTTCATAATCAATTAACATACTGTATTTGCTTGGACACATGGGTATACGTCCACAAAATGAGTGTTTATAGGTGTTTTAGGTGTTAAAAGCATAAGGGTGAGTCAAAACCCTGCGTACACTGTGACCCCTCTTATCTTCTTGCAGTAGACACGGACAGTCTACAATACACCATAATGGACAGATTTAGAAACCATGAATTAGACTACAGAATTCTCTGGCTACCTGCAGTTTTGTTTCTGTTTATATTCACACTTCTGTTTCACCCAAATGAGGATGGGTTCCATTATGAGTCTGGTTCCTCTCAAGGTTTCTTTCAGGGAGTTTTTCCTTGCCACTGTATAAACAAAATTTTATTGAATTGAAAAGGGTACAGGGTAAGTCAAAAAAGATAAAATGAAGGTAAAAAAAAGGTAACATGACAAATCTGACTATCCCAGCAAGTAATGGGTAAATAAATATCTTTTAGGCTATGGCTGCATCCGAAGTGGCATACTCCCGTACTAGTTAGTATGCAAATCTAGTATGCAACACAATGTACGAATACCTAGTATGTATCATGTAGTACGCAAAAGGTTCCCCGATGTCCTGCTAGGTCGGGAGAGATTTGCTAGTATGCTCCCCAGCACACTATCCGAGCCTGACGTATCCCATCATTCACTTCCCATTTTATCTGTAAACGAGACAGAGTGAGTTTATGCTTATTCGTGTAGGCTGACCTGAGGTAACATTTTTAATTACAAACCAAATTTAAAGTTAATTAAAATTGAAACTAAATAATTGTGCGGGACTCAAGTGGTGTGACGTCTTGAGTCAAAGGTTGTTGGTAAGATGGCTGATCAAGTGCGTGCGAGGTGGTGTGCATACTACACACTCGCATAGTAGAAGTGTATTCTAGTTTAGCGGTTAAGCAGTATGTACTCGCTCCAAGCTAGTAGGTAGTATTCAAGTATGCCATTTCAGACTGAGCCTATATCTGGAACATGACTGCCATCTTGAAAGCCACCATATTTGGATCAAGGGCATGTTTTTCCAGTGGAAAGGTGGTCATGTGTCCTGCAACTTTTGACTCATCTTGTATATATGTGTATTTAAATAAATAGGTTGTTAATTAATTGTCATTCATTTTACCAAAACAGACATTTAGATTACACTACATTTAACATACTATTAATTTTAGCCTAGATTTACATGAAATAAACTACAACAATTTAGTTTTAAACATAAACATTCTAATTTATTTATTTTCATTTTCTGTATGTGATTATTTTGTGTTTCCAAAACACAATGTGATCATTTCCCTTGTTTTACTTTCAACTTTATGAAACGCCAGAACATGAATACAAATATCATTATTATTGTCATTATGGGCTTACTAGGTGCCCAAAGTAAATAAAAAATTCAGGAGGAAACTTGGTACATTTAATACCATTATTCTAATCAGAATATATAATATACTGCTAATATATCACATGAATAAACTGTAATTGAGTAATTCATAAACACAGGCTCAGATACATCAATATATTAGTATCTTCCATCTAAACGTTATGTAGGAGCCCATTCTCAGTCTGCAGGGTTTAACACACACACACACACACACACACTTCACACACCATTTTAAATCCACATTAACACACTTGGTTTTATGAGCTCCCTCACACAACTTTACAACACGGCAAACAGACAGTAAACACCAGGCGATGGGATTTAACACGCGATTAAGATGGCGTTAATTACAAGTAAAGGAAAGCTGTAAAGCCGAGGAGCAGGACTGGGGTGGAGGGGTGGGGGGGGACTTGGCTGGGGGGTGGATAGATGGGGTTAGGGAGTGGGTTCAGGGGCAAGTGAGGGATGGGAGCAGGGCTGCACAGCTGCCTCTAAACGAAAAGAACAGATCGTGGCGTCGGCGCATGCGACTCATCTTGTACTCTTTTTTTTCTCTTCCCTCCAGAATTCCTGCGTTTGCTCGCCGTATCAGAGGTCAGAGTGTTAACGGCCTTCTGCGCCTCTCCAAACATTCCCTCACACACTCGGCGATATAAATCACCCCCCGCTCACCGTCTATCAGTCTGCCTGCTACTCCGCATTTCAAACACTTCTCCAGCACACAATGACCAACGCACAGTCTCGTCATTTTTTTTTTTTTTTTGTGGTTACAGTCATCATTTCATGTAGTTGTGCAATCCGCCACATACATACTTCACATACTTTAAAAAAAATTAAGGAAGGATTTTATTTATGGTGTGTACGATGGAGTTTAGATTTTTGCAAATATGTATGTCACCGTGTTAGTGGTGGGGCCAGAAAAAAATAATAACAAAAGTCTTGTTTTTACAGAACAGACAAGTGGTGAAGCAGCGAATGAGAGAACACTACAGATCACTGCTCATGTCTGGGTTACAAAACACTGATACAGTCCTATAAAAAAGATTAAAGTCACACAGACAGGGAACAGTCATGTTTTTCCTGTCAAAGGCAAGTGTAAGCATTGTGTACTAAAATCAAAGACTCATTTGTAAAGGCTTTTTTTTTTTTTTTACTTAAAATTCTTTACCTGCCCATTATGTTACGTATCACTAACACTTAATCAAATATGACCTATCAATCTATTTATTCTATATTCTCTATAGTAGCAGTCTATAATCACAGGTTATAGAAATAAATCTGGAATTTCAGAATTGAAAATCTTTAAACAACAAGCTTATGAAGTAATACAGACCCCCTAAGAATAGATTTACAAAAATGTACTCGTGAGCAACACTACAATTCTGTATTGTGGTTATTGACTGCACTACATCTTTCTGTATTATTAATTACATTGTACATAAATTGTATATTATATATAATAGTATCTACATATTCTGTGTATGCATTTATTATACACATAGCCAATCCAAACATAAGTTACAATCCTTCCATTGTAACTTAGCCTGTAAATTATTCCATCTGTATACCATGTTTACAGTATTTTCTATTCGACCTGTATATTACGTTTACAATATCTCTATAACATATTCACATGTGTATTTTACACTAGTTTACAATACCTCTAATACATACACATGTATATTTGTCCATATCTATGCCTATATTCTCTATGTTCTGTACCTCTTGTACATTCTGCACTTGCTGCTTATTGCACTTGTGGTTAGATGCTGAACTACATTTCGTTGCCTTGTACTTGTACATGTGTAATGAAAATAAAGTTAAATCTAATCTAATCTACTCTACAAGTGCACTGCACCCCTACTATCTGAATTGAGCACAGAGGGTTAAGGGCCTTGCTCAAGGGCCCAACGGTGGCAGTAATATCTCTGAAGGAAATGTTAAGTGTTTTGCCATGGAGACTGTCTGCACAAATGGATATGAGCTACCTGAAATCATGTGTCATTTACAGATAAATCAGGACCTTAGACAGACAGACAGATACACAAAGATAAAAAAAAAAAATTAACATACACACAATGTGGATAATATAGGGACAGAGACTTTGTGAATACATTAATATAAAATAGATGCATTATTATCCGATTTGTCCCCCAAAAAATAGCATTTTCTCGTAGAAATATGACTTTACAGGAACAAAAAAATAACAATAAAAAAAATCGCACACTGGCTTTGTGAGGACTTCAGTACAACATATATAGATTACTGTAGAGACCTGGTTTGTATAAAATATTACATAGAATTATTTACATACACACATTAATGTAAATGTGGACAGCATGAGGACACAGATCACACTCTGGTTTTGTGAGGACACTAATGTACATCCATGTTGTATCAGAGACAGAAAATTATCTTTTTTATACACACACATTCATGGAAATATGACATTTTAGTGACACAAAGTACACACTAGTTTTGTGGAGACGTTTGAACAAGAAAGACGCATTATTGTAGGGACCTAGTTTGTATATAATTTGGTCATTTACATACACACACACACACACACACACACACACATAGATGGAAATGTGGACATTATGAGGACACAGATCACACACTGCTTTGTAGGGACCTCATACAACATAGATACATCATTAGTAACAACTTTCATACAAAATGTTTTTCTACTTCTGTAAAAAATATTTTCAAAAACACACATTACTGTAAAGATGACAACAAAGGGACAAGGCTATATCGGAACATTAACACATCATGGACACATTATTAGCGATTTATATCCAGAACGATTATTTACACACGTACACACACCACACTCACTCTCACACACACACCCACACCCACACAAAGGGGCTGTTTGTTTTAGCCACAGGAGTGTGTGACACCTTGTCTGTACCCGGTGTTAACCCCCGTTTTATGATGTCTGCTTCCTGACGCATGAAATTACATTAACAGAGAGACAGAGAGACACGGAGAGGGAGACATTCTCAGGTTGCCGGACTCATCTCTAAAAGTGAAAGATATCCTGAATGTGGTTGTGTGTGTGGTGTGTGAGAACTTTTTATTCCCTGAAAAGAAATCAAATTAAGTGTGAAGTGAATAAATCAGCATACGGTTTAAAGTCACTGAACAATAACACTCACTATCTTCTTGCTTGTGTGTGTGTGTATGTGTGTGTGAGACCGTAATTACACGCTGACAGGGTTTTGCTGTTGGTTGATTCATGCTGAAAGGCTAAACACGTGTCACGTATCAAATAAAAGCGTTGCGTTTAGCCTGCTTGTCGCTAAAGCAGGCGCTACAGGAAACCCACTCTGGCTGTGTCCCAAATGCTTAAGAAGTGTTAATTACTAAGAAATACTGAGAAAAGAACATGTGTTTTCGGGTGTAAAGGCACATTTCTGTGAAATATGTTGCGCTTGAAAGTAACGAGTATGCACTTCTAATCAGTTTAAAATAGTATGAGGTTGGTACGAGGAAACAAGAGTTTCAGAAACACTTTCAGATCCAGACGATGTCATTTATAGGTGAGGTTTCAGCCATAACATGGTTTTCAATTTAAATTTAAATGTATCTGCTTTGCCCAAATCTCCATTTCAAGGGCACCGAGTGGCAGAGACCATTAATCAGCACAGACTCAGCTGTGTGTGTGTGTGTGTGTGTGTGTGTGTGTGAATTCACACGCTCTTATAACATCACCAATCAGTGACTGTTGGCTAAACACTGACTCCTGTTAGCACCGTAGTGTTAATAAATTTAACACCTTACCGAGCAGAGCTTAACGCCTTTATCATCTCTAACACACACCCTCACCGACACCCTCAACAAAACACACAGACACACACACACACACACACCTGCCAGATGATAAACACAAACTTAAAAGTTAGAGTGTTTCATAAAGCGGTGTTCATCTGTCAACATCTGTGAATTAATTTTGGGTGGAAATAACAGCCTCGCCTCAGGTTTAGCCTGTGTGTGTGTGTGTGTGTGTGGTGTAAGGTGGGAGAACCTTGGATCCGGTGCTGCATAAATGTTTTAAAGAAACCCTGTTTACTTTTTAAGTCAATTTTAAGTATAATTCAGCACAAGTCTGAACTCTTTGTGGAGCCGACGGGACAGCGGACGGGATTAAACCACATCACAGAGCAACTGCTTGTTGTACAAATCTGAAGAGAAAGTGTGTGTTGTTGGGTGACATTTAATCCTCAGTCAGCATATTAATCAGCACAATGTCCCTAAACTGTCATCTCTCACACCTCTTCACCCCCTACTCTGTGACGAGTCCAAGACCGTTCACACTCTGTTTGTGGATCATTTCAGAGATCATTGACAAATCATTTTTATTTATCAAATAAAAACAAAATTATAAAATTTGGCATGACATATATAGCATTCCATATACACTTTTACTTTATTTTAATATTTACAAAGAATTTACTTTATTTCACTTTTATTTTTACTTTTACTGTTCAATGTTTATTATTTATTCATCTTTTCTATTCAATTTCTTTGTATACATTTCATTTATTTATGCACATATTTTCTTTCTTATAATATTCCTTCATTTATTGTTGCTTTTTATTAATTTGATGACCTTTTCATTGTTTCTTTACATTGTCTTTTAGAAATATGTAATTTATCTTATTTTTATTTGTCAGTGTTTCTGTCTTTTTTCTTTTTCTTCTGATTTTAATTCTTATTTTTAGTTGTTTTCTTTTTCATTTGTTCTTACACTCTTCCCCATTATGCCTTTACTTCACTGCTCCTTTGTTCTGTTTTTGTCTATTTCTTCCTTAGTATTTTCATTTACCGTTGATTTATTTTTTTTCTTTTGAATTGTAATTAAACTTTCTTTATTCCTGTTCTTTCTTTCTTTTGTTCATTACTTTATCATACTTTTTTTCTTGTTTTCTGTTTGTTTTGCGCTTTTTTCCATTTGTTCTTACATTCTTACTGATAAACATTTCACTCCCACTTTGATCTCTTCGCTTCCCGTCTTTCTTTCATACTTAATTATTTATTTATTATTTGATAAAAATCTTTAAGATAAAATATTTATTCTCCCTCTTTCCTTGTTTCCTTTATAACTTTATCATGCTATGATTTTTGGGTACAGAAAACTGAGCTATCTTGCAAACCACTAATTGGCCAGCGAGTTATAAGTCTCAAATAACACAAAGTGTTTCTCTTTGTGCGTCTTCTAAGTGATGCAGTATTTATTACCGCTGTCCCAAACCATGTGCTTTCTTAAGTGTTCTCGCTGAACACGACTCACCAGAATGAGTCAACACTTTTAGTACACTCTAGCCTTTGGGGTATAGCCCAATGTGTCTTTGTGGGTTTTAATATGAGACAACACATTTAAAACTCTGAATTAAAAGCTGCATTTAATATCTGACAGAGACGAGCGTTTGGTGAAGAGCTTTGTGTCATTAATCAGCAACCCGAAACCCTCTCTGGTGTATAATTGCAATCACCCACTTACCCTCTCCACCAGAAAAAAAAAGATCTAAAGTGTTGTGTGTGTGTTAACCCTAAATCGCCCTGCAATAGGTAGTGTTGCTGATGATGTCCGTTATCAGGCTCTCTGAACCTCTTCATCTTTCATTACCCTCCTCTTCATCTGCAAGTTCATGTTTACAAAGCCGGCCAAATCCTCGCTCATTCTCACTTTCTGTCGCTTCATCTCACTCGTCTGCTGACGGCTCATTCCGTCTTTTTAAGTGAAGTGGATGATGGAGGGATAAGTGTGCAAGAAAAGACTCTTTGTTTATTCGCCACACTGTGACAGAAGGTGCGATCCTTTGACAAAAGCCAGAGATTTGGTTTTAAAAACGGTGGATGGGTTTGGATGGGATGGTGACTTTGCATACAAGAAGATTTTACATACACACACAATCACAGTAATCACATATAATAATAATAATAATAAAAAAAAAACAAGCAATATATTTGGCTAGGAATCCTGTTAGCATCTAGCATAAACAGTGAGTTTTCTTTGTTCAATATCTCAGCAGAGATATTACTTTTTCTTGCATCCTGTTTTCCCAAACGATGAACATAAAATATCTATCTAACTACCTACCCATCTAATTTTCTAGAAATAGATTTATTTAGTAGTAGCATAATAGTAGCAACATACTACAAAGAAAGTACTAGTACTGGTAGTAGTACTAGTATTTGTTAGTACTACTAGCATTTGAAGTACTAGCAGTCATAATTACAGTAGTAATAGTTGTAATACTATTTGTAGTATAAGTAATTGTAGTCATTGTAGTAACATTTGTAATAGAAGTAGTATTTGTAATACTTGCAGTAGTGGTTGTAAAGGTAATAGTAATTTGTCTGATATTCGGCCTAAACAATGTAGGCTTTTGATCTGATTTGATGTTATTATCTATACATTAATGAAAATGCTAAAATTATACTTTAACATACAAAAAAAAAAAAGAAAAAGTAGGTCTTCGTCTGCAAAACTATTTTACTAGACAATGTTGCTGACAGGCACATGGGTTGCACCAGGTCAAACTACAAAAAGTCAAACCCCACATTAAAAAATCTCAATGTAACCCCGTAGTAGCAGCTGTAGTAATAGTAGTGAATAAAAGTGAATCTTTTTATTATGATATATATATATATACATACATAACACATAATATATACACATAAATATACATATATAATATACTATAATATACTAACATACTAATATACTATAGATAGATAGAAATACACATTTCTAACATTCTGTAACTAATTTAAGTCCTTCTGAAAAGAACCTGAACATCTACAGATCTACTGACATTTCATGTGGACAGCATCATGATACTAAGCATCTACTACTGTGTTAAAACAAAAACATGGTGGAGCTTTGTCTCTTTGCCAAACCACATCTCATATCTCAATCACCTGTTAGCCAAAAGCTGTTTTTTTTTTTTGTTAAACAACACTGGCTAATATGATCACACTACAGGTTATGTTATGTTATGTTAATCTTTATGATAAGCTCCATCCTGGAAGCAGAAACTAAAAAGTTTCCTTAGTTCCTACAAGCTAGAATAATTATATCCTGCACTGGAAAACCCCCCAGTTTATATTTTCTCTTTCTGTTTCCTGGAGAGTAGCTCAGGTACCTAAGTATTTCTCCAGGAAATAAATTTAGCTAAATTGGTTTACTACTACTGCTGAATTCTGCTTGGTTAGAAGGTGGAACTGACTTCCAGTCGTAATTTAAACCAGACCTTTATATCAACATTGTTAGTACAACACTGTCCCAGTTTTATCCAAACAACAAACAAAACTAAAAAAATGTTTTGTCGGTTTTGTTTTGATAAGTTTCTTTTGAAACGAGAAAAAGAAAAGATTTTGTTTACTGCTGTCATGTGTAGAAAAACTAACTTGACTAGTTTCAGAACATTAAATGTAAAATTTAATATGTTATTTAAAATAAAATAAATATAATAAAAAATAAAAATAATATAACGTAATAAAAATGTTTTGATAGAGAAAAATAACCCACTGTGGAATCGGCTGTTATTCTGGTGTTAATGTTTCAATACCACCCCTATAGCACACCCCATTACATTTTATTTTTTACCATCACTAATTACTTACTTAATCCTATTTTTTTTTAAAAAGAGAATTTTTTTTACGGATTAAGAAGCTCATATGGCAACTCACTGCAACAACATGACACTAAGATTTAATAAAAACCTTCAGTCATTGTGAAAGTGAAACGTCCCATCATAAGAATGTGTTCCTGATAAAGCCACGGGATTCTGTGACAGCTGGGAAGTGTGCGGGATGTCCAAGTGAACATATTTAGAAATTCTTTCACACACTGATAAACACAGACGGTAAACAACTGGAGCTGAGTCAAATGGGAAAGTAAAACTAAATGAGTGCTGGGATTTCCCTAGCATGCACTATACAGCAGGTGTGCTACATAAATAAGGATCAGTCTAAAAACCAAATTGACATAAACTGAAATTAAAAGAGCTCTTTTATATATCCATAAGGTCTTATATAATTTCTTATAAAAGGTCTAATATAATTTTATTAACTACTATTAAACAATTACTTACAATACCGTTAAACAATTCATAATAACTACTATATTAAATACTTATTGTTATTTTATTTTTTTTTACCTTTCTGTGAAATGATACACAAAGTTTCAACAGACTACACACAAAATGTTTCAGTCTTGGATTTGTCACAGAGAAAGGGTGAGGGGGGGGGGGTGAGGAGTGACAGTTTAAGGACATTGTGCTGATTAATGTGCTGACTGGATTTAAGGATTAAATATCACACAACAATACACACTTTCTCTTCATATACATATATACCAATCAGCCGTAACATAACCACAATGGCAGCCAAAACAGCTCTGACCTGTTAAGGCATGGACTCCACAAGTCCTCTAAAGGTATGCTGTAGGATCTGGCACCAACAGATCATTCTGTGGATATTCTATGGGATTGGACCAGCTTTGGCCCCTAAGCACTTCAGGAAGCCTGAGATGCTCGTGACCCTGTCAGTGGTTCACCAGTTGTCCTTCTATGTGCCACTTTCGTTCGGTATTAAAGACAACTTACCAGGGAACATAGCACAAGACCTGTTGCTTTGGAGATGCTCTAACCCAGTCATCTAGACAACACAACTCAGCCCCTGTCAAAGTCATGAGATCATTACGCTTGCCCATTTTGACTTTGCTTCTAACACGTCAACTTCACGAACTGACTGTTCAGTTGCTATTAATATATCCCACACCTTGGCAGGCACCAACGTAATAAGAAATTTGATCTGAGGTCAGTGAGAAGAGGTCTTGTACAATGTTTCTAGTATGCACTGGTTAGTACCTATCAAAAGTGGTGCAAAGAAGGACATCTGGTGAACCAGCAACAGGCTCAGGGGCACCCAGGACTCACTCATGCATAGGGTGTGAAGGGTAGCCTGTGTGATCCAATCCCACAGAAGATCCACAGAAGAATCTGCTGCTAACTATGACGAGTTAATCCCTCACCAGCTTCTTTTGTTTCTCTCCTAAAGTTCAAGACAAACAGCCTGTTACTGAGAAACCAAACAGTGCAAACGTGTCCTCACAGAAAACTTCACCTATCAACAAGTGCATGTTTTTCTTTGCTTATTGTAAGATTTAGATTATGTGACATGTCCGCCAGACTAGTAACTGCTGTGAATTTCAGGCAGACCCAGCTCATTATTTTCATAAAATGCTTAGTGACTCATGTTTTCTGAAATGTTGATACACTTGGTCACTGAAACTGCAGCATATCTGTAAAATGCAGGAAATGTTTATCACACAGGCCTTCAATGCATTAACAC
>JAOVVF010000026.1:4986932-5000479 GCA_028565595.1 Duopalatinus emarginatus
AGATAGATAGATAGATAGATAGATAGATAGATAGATAGATAGATAGATAGATAGATAGGTAGATAGATAGATAGATACACACAAAGTGTGTAAACACATACTAAGTAATAGGGAACAGCAGATATTTTTAGGAGCTAATAAAGAGAGATTGCAGGATTAAATACAGAAGCGTTCACAGCCATGCAAGACAATGTTAGAGATCTTGCACATGAA
Source organism: Duopalatinus emarginatus (assembly GCA_028565595.1). Lineage (NCBI taxonomy): Eukaryota > Metazoa > Chordata > Actinopteri > Siluriformes > Pimelodidae > Duopalatinus > Duopalatinus emarginatus. The sequence goes on from JAOVVF010000026.1 coordinate 4,987,146, forward strand.
CCATGTTCACCGAAGGCACGTCAGAAAACACAGTTAGCTTATAGCACAAGATGGCGCCACAGAGCTAGCTAATATCAGCGTTAGTAACCTGTCGCAACCATAGACATATATACACAAACGCGCATTGTCCGCTTCCATATTGCTGCGATATGTTAGCATGTCCGCCATATTAATCCGGGCAAGACAGGCCTGGAAAAAACAGAAACGAACTGGGGATCTGCGGGTTTCTGGATAAAATTACTAAATGACTTACGTGGTGGTAAATACTTAATAATAAATTGTAAAAACATACTTTTGTCAAGCATGCATTTGGCTTATTACTTTGGTTAATTCTTGTGGAGACATCCCTATATAATATAATTTCATGTACATAAAATGTACAGGATGGTTTTTTTTGTTGTTGTAGAAACAACGTTTTGTTCTACGTAGTTTTTTTTATTCCATATGTGAGGAAGCGGCACATATGACAATGTGTTCATATGTTCAATGAACAGTTCTGTTCTAAGTGTTATAGATGCTTTAAGGTGCTGAAGGTAGACAAGTTCTTTCAAGGACCCTTAACCTGACTCTGATTGGCACACCTAAACAGCACTATCAGTTCTCACTATCTTAGACTATCTTAGGATTTTTTTTTACCTACCTAGGACATTGGGGAAACACAAAAAGTGAACTCATATGATTCCTTATGACAATTAATTATTTATCATCATGTAAGTAATGCAGCTGACGTAAGCCTAACGTCGATACATGTGTCTCTCCTGAATGATCATAGCAGCAATTACAGCCCAAGTATAAAGATTCTCATTACGATGACCCCTCGCCACAGGGCGGAATACATAAGACAGTTGGTAAACAGTTGATTCTCAAAGTTGTTGGAAGCAAGAAAAAATGGGCGAGTATAATAATCTGAGTGACTTTAACAAGGACTTAATTGTGGTGTTTAGATGTCTGGGGAGGAGCTAAAACAGCAGGTCCTTTGGTGCATCTGGTATCCAGTGGTTAGTACCCACCAGCCTGGTCCAGGGAAGGACAAATGGTAATAGGGTCATGGGTGTCCAAGGCTCACTGATGTGCTAAGAGTGCAAAGGCTTTGGGACAATGTCCATTGTTAAAAGCGCTATATAAATAAAATAAAATTAAATTGAATTGAATAGCCTGTCTGGTCCAACCCCACAAAAGAATTTATTGCTAATTATTTATTGCACTTTGGAGGTCTTATGGAGTCCATGACTTGACAGGGATGAGCTGGTTTGGTTGTTTTAATGTTATGGCTGATCAGTGTATGTCTATGGTTACAACAGCAGGCAATTCAGCTGCTTATTTAGAAAATGAGCTGCTGATGTTAAAAATCTAAAAAAAAATGCATTCAGTGCATTTATTTACATGTCCAGCTCATTAACTTTATCAGTCTTGAGATGAGGTTTACAAACTCGTCTTGAGTAAACATGTTGGTTTTGTCTGTTATCTGTTACAAACCGCCTCTGCTTAATAGAGCACGATAGGACTGTTTGCCAAAGGTCATTGCTCTTGTCATAAGAAAATGTAGAACAATATCTGGCTGTTTTTACTGCTAGTACTTTTCAAATTAAATGAACCAAACAGTCCAAACCAGTCAACGGTCTCAGACACAACCAGCCCTTCATTTCCTTCACACCACAGCTAGAGCAGCTGGCTCTTGTCAGAAACTCGAATTCGCGTCCGGCACTGTGTTTGCTGATGAATACCCGCTGCTCGGTTCGGCGAAGGTGAGACAGGAGGAGCGTTTGATGTGGAGAACAGAGAGAGCACTGAGCCGAATGCGACGGTTTTGATGTGGGTTTCACACGCGAAAGAGGAGGAAGGACACAAAAAAAAATGAGGGAAGAGAAATAGAACAAACTGTCACTTAGGGTCCAAATATTATAAACACACACTGAGGAACAGGCTGCACCCACACTACAGAAGGAACTGATCCGACTCACACACACTCCCATCGAGTACACACGCTGTCCCATTCACACAGCGCCTGTTAGTGTACACACTATCATTCAATTAATAACTGTTAGAGTATTGTTTACAGTGACCAAGAGACAGACAGACAGACAGAGTGAGAGAAAGGGCCTAAACATAGACAGGGTGGCAGGAAGAGAGACGGAAAAGAGGAGCGTCTGGAAGAGATACAAGGAGAGAGATGAAGACAAACCAGAGCGAGAGAGAAAGGAGGATAAACATGACAGATGCTTATTGTCAAGCTTGATTCGTGCTTTGTCAGAACTGTCTGGAACAAACTTCGGAACGTCTGGACCGTTCCATTTTATTCCATCAAAGGGGGAGGGGGTTAGTGGGTACAAGTAGTTTCGTAGCTGTCTGTTCTACCCATTGTGACTGAGACAATGATATCTGTTTATACAGAGATAATCCATCATATCATTAGTGTTCAGTGTTTGGTATTCAGTGGTTGGCTGTAGGGAACCATGGCATTAATAGTTCATGAATGTGTGGAATAAGAATAAAAAAAGGTCTATTTGATGAAACTGTGGACCTCAAAAATGTAAACCTAGACATTGTTTGCTCATCAATTCATCCGATAAGCTAATATTTCCTCTATTTGTTAAAAAGGTGTGTCCTGCTGTGGTAAGAGTGATTACACCATCGCTAAAATACTGTGGTTAATTACACACATTTTTTCCTATGTACAGATTGTCCGACTATTAGTTTACATTCCACACGTTGTGTGTTTCATTGTTCTGTCTCCATAAATGATTTGACGCCAGCCGTAGTCTGGCTAATGAACTAGTCTTGGGAGCAGAAGGTCACCCAAGCACCCAAGGCTCCTTACACCCCAACTAAAGCCAAAAAAGGTCATAATAACAGATGATATGAATTTGAATCATATGAATTTGTCATCGCAGGAAAACTTGGACTTAACAGTTGTACTGTTTATTAGTCAAAAGTCAACCAATCTGCTTTTATATTTCTGTAATGTTTGGGAGGATGTCCACTGTAAAAAAAAACCCAAAAACATCAACTTCTGCTTATGTCATGAACCTACTGAATTGTGACTCACTTTCTGTCTATGGATGATCCTACATGAATTTCTGGAATTTCCCAAGACTTTCCAAAGTCTTACCCCTACACTTCAGAGTATCACCTTGATACTCTAGATCAGTATCTAAGAACTAAATGTTCCGGTCACATTCTACTAACACAGGACAGGTTTTTAACTGTGGTTTCTTTCTCACCTCTGACTTGCCTGTCTGGAAGCTGAACCTATTTTCAGATTTCTTTGTGACAATGTCTACTATCTACTAAACCTCTCTGCAAATAAACTGAATAGAATTAAATACTGCCTACAGTCTGAACATGGACACTGATAGAGCAATGCCACTGTTCTGTACCCAATGACGTCAGAGATAGAGATGATGTAATGGTGTGTGTGTGTGTGTGTATCGTACAGTTGCAGGCCTGCTCTGATTAGACGCAACTGCGAGCAAGCCGGTAATGAGTGTGTGCGAACAGGTGGCGTTTCTGATCGCTGAGCTCCAATGCTGCGCCGCTAACGCTGAGATTAAACTAGCACAATGAGCGCATTGAGACACGGACTCGCTACGCTGAGCGGCCAATCATCAGTCAGTGCTCGGCCATTAACACACCGCGATACGGTTACAGAGGAGGCAGGTGCACAAAGATGGACTGTCCCATTAAACCAAATCCACCAAATAATTGGAAAGAATGAATAAATAAAGACATGGCCACATCCTTACGATCGGTATTTGGCTTTTTTTTTTCAAACGACTGATTAGAGCGTTTTTAGGACCAATTAGAAATCCACAACATGTTGCATGGCATCCAAGATGTGTTTGATAACAGCCAGATCCGGTGATATAGCTTGCAATGACAAAACCTCAAACTCAAATGAGTGTTCCTCTAACCAAAATTTGGTGTCTCTAGACATGTGCGGTGGTGCATTGTCCTGTTACAAGAGGCCAAACCCATCAGAGTGAATGCAGGACATGAACGGGTGTAACTCGTCATAAAGGGAACACACACAGTGTTCACTAGGCTTGGGCGATAATGTAAATTTAGACAAACGATTATTGTCTCTCCAGTATTATCGCAGTAAATGATATTATCGTGTTAAACATTACGAACGTTACGAAGCACCCCACGTGAGCCTTTGTTTGTTCACATGATCATTTTATTGCAGCCTATGTACAAATGGGTGCATATTAAACAGGAGTGCGTGAGAGTTAAGACTTCGCTCTCTCTGATGCACGCTCATGCGCTCATGCCTGTATGTAAAAACACCATAATTACATAGACAGGAGTTTTTCTCTCATACACACATACACACAGAGACAAACACACTCAGACAGACACATATACATGTGAGATGGCACAGAGCGCAACACACTCGCAGTTTCTGCAGGAACTGTACTTTTAAATTGTTTTTACTGTTTCTGATTTATGTATATTAACCCCAGTACTAATCGTGACATAAATCTTTAACAACCACATTATAATTTGTTTTTACCTAATTTTTTCAGCCGTTAGTGACAAGCATTTACGTACTCACCGCTACAGAAAAATAGATTCAGTACTTGTGCAAATATTTTATTCTGATTTATAGCTAAAAAATTATAAACTTTAAATAATTAGCATGGAAAAACCTAAACAGCTTTCTTAAGAAATTAACAAGCAATTAAATGAATCACTCGAGTATATTAAAGTACATTAAAAGCATATTAGTATACTAAAGTATATTAGTATTCATTTATTACATTTTAAACAATAAGCAATAAATAACAAAAGTATAAATTTATTAGACTGCTCGGCTACATTCGGCAGCAAAATAAACTTTTTCCCCACTGCCCTGTGCCAGTGCACTTACTTGTTCTCCGTGTTCGTCTGGTTGGAAACTAAAATATTGCCAAACTGGCGCTGTGACAGCCTTCTTCTGTAATTAAACATCCGTTTTCACCGTCTACACAGGAGAAGGCCACGTGAGGCGGAGTTGTTTATTTGCATGTACCCAGTATGCTTTGCCAGGCTACGTCTCTAGATTCTAATCCTTTTAAGTCACGTTTTAAAAAGTAAACTTGTAGCTGTAGTTGGTAGTTAGAGATTATTACTTATGTGTGATCTATAACTAGATGCTGTCTTCTTTGTTACATAGGACTAAATATTTAGTTTACCATAGTATAGAATGCTAGTACACAGTCATTGGGTAAATAACAGCAATGTCTGAAACAGTAATAAGGTGCATGTTGGATGATAAAGTATTTAACATCGTCACTGGTTTAAATTATCGCATTATTCGATAATATCGTTTATTGTCCCAAGCCTAGTGTTACCCCGTCAGAGAGGCTCGTAGATGCACCAGGGGTCCCATAGAATGCCAGCTAAAAAAAAACCCATACCATTATAAAGCCACCACCAATCTGTACCAGTGTTTGTTAACATTTTGTACCAGTACTAGCACTTCAGTGTCCTAGTACGTGTAATGCCAATCAAAAAGAAAGACAAAAAATCCCAAATAACTGAATATATAAACCAGTTGACATTTCTGTATCTTTATGTTTATTATATCTGTGTTGATTTAAATGGTGAATATATGCATCAACTGGGCTTAGTATACCAATATATCCATTAAATGGGTTTAGTATACCAGTACATACATTAACTGGGTTTAGTATACCAATATATCTATTAACTGAGTTTAGTATACCAGTACATCCATTAACTGGATTTAGTATACCAGTACATCCATTAACTGGGTTTAGTATACCAGTACATCCATTAACTGGATTTAGTATACCAGTACATCCATTAACTGGGTTTAGTATACAAGTACATACATTAACTGGGTTTAGTATACCAATATATCTATTAACCGAGTTTAGTATACCAGTACATCCATTAACTGGGTTTAGTATACCAGTACATACATTAACCGAGTTTAGTATACCAGTATATCCATTACCTGGGTTTAGTATACCAGTACATACATTAACTGGGTTTAGTATACCAATACATCCATTAACCGAGTTTAGTATACCAGTATATCCATTACCTGGGTTTAGTATACCAATATATCTATTAACCCGAGTTTAGTATACCAATACATACATTAACTGGGTTTAATATACCAATACATACATTAACTGGGTTTAGTATATCAGTATATCCATTAACTGGGTTTAGTATACCAGTACATCCATTAACTGGGTTTAGTATACCAGTACATACATTAACTGGGTTTAGTATACCAATACATCCATTAACTGGGTTTAGTATACCAATATATCTATTAACCGAGTTTAGTATACCAGTACATCCATTAACCGAGTTTAGTATACCAGTACATCCATTAACTGGTTTTAGTATACCAGTACATCCATTAACTGGTTTTAGTATACCAGTACATCCATTAACTGGTTTTAGTATACTAATATATCCATTAACCACATTTAGTATACCAGTATATCCATTAACTGGTTTTAGTATACTAATATATCCATTAACGGAATTAGTACACCAATATATCCATTAACTGGGTTTAGTTTAATAGGCACATGGTAAATTCAATTTTTTTAAATTGTTATTGTCTGAACTTGACTGTCTTATGCTCCTTCTTTTTTGGTCACTGCGTTCCTCCAAGACTACCTTAGACCATACTGTGTTCATTTGTGGTTGCCTGAGGGTAGAACAAGCTACCAAATGCTATCAGAACAGGAACGCCCTTCTTGGAAACTCATCTCTTCCAAAAGCATTTCCACTGCTAACACCTCTCCCACCGAACCTCGCACTGACTGTGCCCTTCTTTACCTGATCTCCTTGCACTTTGTCCTATTAAATACATTTAGTAAAGAATGTGTGTTGTTCCTCATTTGAGTGAAATAAAAATAGTTATAGTCACTGTTACCATAACAATGACATGCTGTTGTCTTACATTGTACTGAGTAGTTTACTGTGCTTGTTCGTGTTTGAATAGGAATTATGTGATGTCAGTCTCAACAACAGATGCTCCAATGTATTCATTAACCCCAAAGCAGTCACACCCGACGTCATCCTGTTGGATTGCCTATCGTCCGTCATCATCATTGTTTCGTCACATCATTGTTGTTGCTATATATAGTAACGGCATTCAAAAGCAAACCTCAGCAAACGCTGATGTGTATTAGCTTGGTTGCATGTGTACATCATGTGTGTCTTGTGTTTCCTGTGTGATATTTGTTCTAGTGGTATCTACACAGTATAATTGCTTTAGGAATAAAGCAGAGTCGAGAGCTTCACCTGCTGCTCTGCTCAACACACACACACACACACACACACACACACACAACAAAGGGTCCTTTATTATGTCCACCTGATGCTCTACACACTGCGTTCCCACAGAGATACACTTCATCTACACATACACACACCCTTGTTAGGATTATGGAGGTGAACTGAGGTTTACACAAGATTAGAAACAGCTACTATTCCATTATAATTTACAAATCAATTTCTTTCCAGACTTTCCTGTGTTTTACTATAAGAATTACATCTTTGTTTATTTACTAGGGTCCCATCCACACAACAACACAATGTTCCGGAAACTGGTTTTCCTTTGTGCTATTAAAAAAAAACAACAACTTTGTAGTGGTATGTATGCCAGGCCAGTAGATGGCACTGTAACTTTTCCACTTAAATACACAAAAGCCACAGAGATCTTTCTTCAAGGTGATTTAAGAGTTGCATTTTCACAAAATACCACTCCGGAACTAGTTATCAGATGTTTTCATCCAACTTGCCCCCTAAACTTCCACAGGAATTGCAATTCTCTGCTTTCACAAGCTCCGCCCACTACATGTTGCAACCTGTATCTTCATAACATTACCATTTATTAGAAGTAAGAAAGACAATTTTTGACAGAAGTTGACAGAAAAATTGTTCATTTCACAAATATTTACGTTCATACCATTATTTGAAACCTAGCGACTATGAAAAAGGCTTAAGATCCGCCTTTGGGAACAATTAGGTTGTCACAATTTCATATCACTGGAAAGTGATGTCACTACGATAACGTCAAATTTCATTATAAACCTAAAAGTTGCTACTGTTTATATATTCAGAATAATTAATTTCACTTTCTAGCTGACCAGTGTAAAATTCATGAAACTACGTGTTCACTCATTGCTAATTAGAAGGATTTAAAAAAGATTTTATAAACTGTTGATAACTGTTGAATTAATTTGAGATTTTACACAGAAAAATAACTCAGTGTTTTCCCCTTCAGAGCATCCTCATACTGAAATTAACATTTTAATCCAAACATCATCCAAAGACTATATGTTTTTTTTGCATTTCTTTACAGCTACATTTGCATAAATACATGTAACTTTGTTTAGTAAAGTTCAGATAAGACACTAGTAAAAACACCTGAAATCAGAATGATAGTAATTTAATTTAATAAAATTCATCTTATATTTTGGCACCTGCATTGTGTTTTGGCCTTGTAGCTTTTTCTAGAACGATTTATAATTCAATTCTTGGAGATGTGGCTTGTTGTATGTGCCACAGTGTTTATGTAAATCAAAGTCTAACTGATGCATTTGAATAAACTGAATCAGTTAATTAAATGACTCAAATATTCACCACCTAAAACTAAAGCACCTGCCTACCAATAACACTTACATAAAATAAGGGTTAAGATGATTTCTGTGCACAGCTCTAACCAATAAATTAAACCCATTCCTTTAAACTGAATCAGTAGTGACTTAAGACTTTCACTCTGATGAATAAATCGAATCAGTAAAATGACTTATTAAGACTCACTCTAATGAATGAACTGGATCAGTAAAGTAACCCATTAAGACTAAGGATTACTCATTAAGACTCTAACTGTGATGGCTGAAAGAGAAAAATTGCTTATTAAAACTTACTCTGATGAATGAACTGAATTAGTAAAGTAACCCATTAAAACTCTTTCTCTGGTGAATAAACTAAATCAGTACAGTGACTCAACAAGACTAACTGAGATTAATGAACTGAATCAGTACAGTGACTCAGCAAGACTAACTGTGATGAATGAACTGAATCAGTAAAATAACTTAAGACTTGATGAATGAACTAAATTAAGAATTTAAAAATCTTAATCTGATAAATGAACTGAATCAGTAAAATGACTCAATAAGACTCTAACTGTGATAAACGGACTGAATCAGTAAAATGACTCATTAAGACTCCAACCAGGATGAATGGTCTGAATCAGTGAAATGACTCATTAAGACTTTAACCGTGATGAATGGTCTGAATCAGTAAAATGACTTATTAAGACTCTAACTGTGATGAATGAACTGAATCATCAAAACTGACTCATTAAGACTCGAACTGTGATGAATGAACTGAATCAGTAAAATGACTCATTAAGACTAACCCAAACCTGCTGTTCTCATAGTGTTTCTGGTTCTATTTAACAATGAAACGCTTCCACGAAAATGAAAAGGTGCACTGAGCGCATGTAAAATTTTTACTGAGTGTTATTAAAAGCACCTGGTGTTAAACAAACACGACTGACTGAGCGTGATACACACACAGGTGTTTTCAGTCATCGACCAGATTTCCTTTAAATAGCGTGTGGCCAAAGGCGGCCCACTAATGCAATTAAATCCTAAGTACATTTCAGATACATCTGATAGATGACACTTAACATTTTGCGGATAAAAAGAATTAAAATTCTGTTATCATGATCTCCGTCTCATCAGTATAATGAATACCACCTCAGTCCTAATACGGCTTCACCTGTGACTACGTTAAGACTGGAAAACTGAATGAACACGTGGTTTGGTTCATAAAAGTAAGGTTTGGTGGAAATAATGATCATAAAGTACAGAGAAACTATGAACTCATGTGTTATATATTACAACACATACTCCATTATTTCTGCCCTATTTCCACGAGATACAGGCGGAGCCAATCAGGAAATAACAGCACACATGAATAGACACATACTGTATGCACACAAACACATACACACACTTGGAGAGACAGACAGAGAGAATCTGAAAACATAAAACAAGACCTTTTAAAAATAATTCCCTTCTACTAATTCATTGCACTTCATGTCCAGAAATTTTACTGGTGTGTTCGAATGTTTCTTATTACACATTAACTACACACTTTGACATAAAGGGCAACATCTTCCTTCACACCCATGCAACACATGTCATCTGATTCACATTATGTTATGTGCAAGCGCTTCTATACACACATCCTGATACTGGTTCAATAGATCACAAAGCCTAAGAATATCATCAGTCTAAAATATACTGAAGTACCAGAAAAACTGAAACACCAGTCAAATACTTAGTAAGTCCCACCCGGGGCATGAACTCCACAAGCTTGTTGAAATATTCTGTAGGCAATGAACATCATACTTCCTGCAAGAACGTTACATGGTATCCCAGATGTGTTTGATAATGTTGAGATCAGGTGACTTTGGTGTAAAACTTAGATGAGTGCTCCTCTAACCATAACTTGGCGTCTCTTGACATGTGCTGGCGCATTGACATCTACAGAAAGCCAGTGGAGAGAGCATAGCAGTGGTGATGTGATACAGGAAAATTTAAGACGGTTGAACACAAGTCGTGCTGCTGCGTTCTGGATCAGATGTTGAGCACCTGAGCGGCCTGTGTGGGTAGACATGGACGAAACCCTACCGATGTTTTAAATTCGTTAAAAGCATGACGCGTGTTTGATTCATTAATAAGTTGTAATTACTGGTTAGCTGCCGTGGTGTGAGAGGACAAAAACGCGTACGGACGTGCCGTCACCTCGAGGTGATAGTGGATCACACCACTGTGGCAATCAACACTATATTTTCTACAGAACGGTCCACAATCCTGTTGTATTCTGAGGTGTAGGATTTCTGTGTTCGACAGCATGTTTATGTCAACCCAGATGTTCTCAATAACGTTAAGATCTGGTGACTTAGGTGTGAATGACCCCAAGTCAAAAACCCCAAACTCAGATGAGTGTTGTGGCATCTCATCGTTCTGTTAGAAACGGACAAACCCATCAGAATAAATGCGGAACATGAACTGGTGTCAGAAAGGAGGGGCACACAGTGTTCACCTGTCAGAGATGTAGATGTACCAGGGGTTCACATGGAATGCCAGCTAAACAAACCTTATATTACTATAGAGCCACCAGCAGCCACTACGAGTTTTTTTTTCACAGTCTTTACCAGTTTTTCTGCCACTTCAGTGTGCAGTGTTATCATCACTAGAGACCATGAGATATTCCTAGCCTGAGACGTATTGAATAAATAAATAAATAAAAGAATGAATAGACAGGTGTGTAAATAAATGAAAACAACAAATATAAAAAAAAACCAATAATAATAGAGAAAACAACAATAACAACAACTATAATAATAATAATAATAATAAATATAACACAAACAACAACAACAGCAGCAGCAATAATAATAATAATAATAATAATAATAATAATAATAATAATAATAATAATCATCATCATCACTGGTCTTCTTATTCGGTGTGATGAATGATTCAGCAATGAATTATTTTTATATGTGACTGTTGAAGGCCCAAATAACTAATTAAATAATAAATATAATAATTTAAATAGAATTATTTACTTTATTATATAATTATTATACCTCAATGACAGGTTTCGTCTCACTAATAGTATAACGTTCTTTTATAGACTGTAGCGGTGGTAGTCAAAGGTGTTTCTGTGCACCGTGAAACAGTAAATCAAACAAAGTAAAACTGATTCGTTTAAATGAACCCGAATCAGTAAAGTCACTCATTAGGACCTCCACTTGCTTTAACTCGAACCTGCTGCTCTCACAGTGTTTATGTCTAAAGTTTCAAGCTTCATTTAAAATACAACACGCTTCCACAAAGACACATCCAGCACGTTTAGATGAAATGTGCTTTAATGGGTGTTATTAGAAACACCTGGAGTTAAACATACTCGGTTCGCTAAGGGTGATGTATATACACACACACACACACACACACACACACACACACACGTGCATGTGTACGCACGCACAGATTTCTAGTCATCAACCAGACTTCCTTGAAACAGCATGTAGCCACAGGGAAAGACCCAAACCACAAGGACACACACACACACCGTAGTGAGGTCAGTACAGGTGGTTATCCTTTTGTCAGGAAGTGAAAATAGATTTCATTTCTTTCCATTAGTCATAGACATAATCTGCACATGTGACAGTGTACTACGCTGTTAACAAACACCAGAGACAACTGGATTTGCATTTGTAAAGGAAGACGGTAAGGAAGAAGAGAAAAATAAACAAGACGGGGAAAAAAAGATAAGCCAAATAAACAGAAAAAAAAGGAGGCAAAACAATGAGGAAAGAAAAAGAGAAAGTATAGTAAAGCGGTGAGGGATGGACAGAAAAGAGAGCATGCACCTGCACTATGTATGTGTGTGTGATTGTATGTGTGTGTCTGACTGCTCAGCCGTGAAGCCTAATTGTGAGCCGGTGTTATGTTAATTCTTAAACAAACAAGAACAACAACAAAAAGAAACGTTATTTGTGACGGTGAACTGCTCTTCTGGCCACTGTACAGCGGAACTGACCTCCGCATACACACTAGTGCACACACACACTAGTGAACACACACTAGGGGGCAGTAAGAACACATGCGCAGAGTGCTGGGCAGCCCCTCTCAGCACCAACCAGGGAGCAGTTAACGGGTTAGGTGCCTCGCACAAGAGCAGTTCAGTCCAGTCTTGTCGGTTACGGGACTCGAACCGGGGACTTTCTGGTCCGAAGGCTGGTTCCGTAACCACAAGTCTGCGACTGCCCTTATTCCCCACTAAAGAAGGAGAAAGCTGTTGATGACTACTATGCTAAGTACATTAGGGATCTGTCTCAAAACCTAGCGAGCTCTCAACATAGACAGTATTTCACCATCTCAACTCCTAGATGCCTTAAAATGCTAATGAGATCCTTTAATTTGAGCGTTTAATCTAAGTGAATATCATTAAGGGTGCTGTGTGCTGCATCAGCTCTCACACAAGTTGTAATACGGCGGATAGAAGTGGAGCAGAAAGTTATTTTATTTATGTAAATGAATAACGCTACCTACGTAGGGAGTGGGCAGCACATACAGAGCCTAAGTGACTGTCTACATCCCAAAATTCAATTGTTTACAGACAAGGTCTAAACTGTTAGTTAGTGGTTACTTCCTACCTTCCACAGGACAACTAATGTGAAAACTTTCCTTTAAGTAAGCAGTGGTGGACGAAGTACCCAAATCATGTAGTTGAGTAAAAGTACAGATACCCAAGGTAAAATATTACTCCAG
>JAOVVF010000026.1:5022975-5035511 GCA_028565595.1 Duopalatinus emarginatus
ACACATACACACACACATACATACACAGAGATACACAGATACACACACAGATACACACAGACACACACAGACACACACACACACACAGATACACACACACACAGACAGACACACACAAACACACACAGACAGACACACACACATACACACACACATACATACACAGAGATACACAGATACACACACAGATACACACAGACACACACAGACACACAGATACACACACACACAGACAGACACACACAAACACACACAGACAGACACACATAACACACACAGACACACACACACACATAACACACACAGATACACACACAGATACAGACACAGACACACACAAACACACACAGACACACACAGACACACACAAACACAGATACACACACACAGATACACACACACAGCCAGGCTAAGGTTTTTGTATTAACATTTTTAGTTAGACTTCAATAAAAGGGTTCAACTGAATCTGAAAAGTCAGAGTAAGAAATCAGTGAACTGAGAATTTTTGGGGGTCAAAAGTTTGTTGACCCCCGACCGCCACACTCATGCACTTGTTGAACATCCCATTCCGGACTGTTAATAATCTCCATACTTCCGGGAAGGATTTCCACTAGATTTTAGATTAGTGAGATCAGACACCGATGTCCAGCACAAGACCACTGACATGCTGGAACAGTGAAAGGGGAATATTTACTGTATAGAGCAGCCATGTCCTAGTGGACAGGGCAGGACAAGACAAGTCCCCCTGAGGCACTAACTCCCCCAACTGCTCCTTGGGTGCCGTGGTTCGGGCATGCATAAATAAATAAATAAATAAATAAAAATAATAATAAAAAGAAAAACACAGCCACTTGGGTTCCACTTCTCCCATTCTGAAGCTTCCCATGCTCTTCTGAATAATCCCACAAGCTTTGGAAAGGTTTTGTCATCTATTCAGAGAGTGACACATTTAGTCCACTGTGTCTCAGACTCTTCTTTCACTATCTAGTCCATGAAAACACACGATTTCTGGTGCGTATTGTAATTAGGGTGTGTGATTTGGGACACGTCGCCTGTGGACTGACCATGCTGAGGCATTTATATGGTAAGGTGTGAATGTTTAACTAAGGAAAAGCACTCTGACTCTTGGAATCTGAGCCACTTTCTGAGCCATCCAGATTCTGGGTGTGGTATGTGTTTGAGAGACGATGGCGTATTTATTCACCTGCCTTTTTTTTTTTCTTTTTTTTTTTTGAATCTGAAGATACGGCACGGTCTGCTCCGTGTCCTGAATGTTGTGTAAAATCGGAGGGAGAGGGAGAGAGGGAGCGGTAACGTCAGAGCTGGCACGGGAAGTCAGTGTGTTAAGTGATTTACACACACTGACGGTGTTGAGCGTACAACTGGGTACACATAAAAGCCCTTCAGGAGTGTGTGAGGTCGTCTTTACACCCCTGATCTGACTGTAAAGGTGAGAACAGAGATACGAAAATGATGGGATATGAGATCAGCATGAGGGGATTGTGGGTAATCTGCCTACAGTGTACACAAATAGGAAGGTGAAGATAGAGAGATGGGGTGATGGACATCGGAGAAGGAGAAGAGGGTAAAAAAAAAGACAAGGTATACCACAAGACTCCTGGTACACACGTTCATGTCCTGCATTCATTCTCATGGGTTTGCTGCGCCACCACACACGTCTTACAGACACCAAATTATGGTTAGAGGAAAGCACATCTGAGTTTGGGGTTGTGCCATTCGAACCTAAGTCACGTGATCTCAATGTTATAGAACACGTCTGGGATGCCATGTGAGGTGCTGTGGAACGCAGAAATCCTACACCGCAGAATTACAACAGAATTGTGGAGCGTTCTGCAGGAAGTGTGGTGTTTATTGCCTATAGAATGTCGATAAAAGCTGGTGAGGTCTATGCCTCATGGAGGAGCTACCAAGTATTAGACTGGTGCAGCAGTATTTCTAGTACTACAGTGTAAACTACTGCAAGTCACGGATTTGGTTTACTACACGGTTTGACCAACGGTCCAGTATGGACGTGTCCCAAAACATACACTCTATACCATAATTACCATAAACTGTCATGACTAAGGGCGTGTCTCAAACCGTGTTTCCACTAATTGTGTTTAGACTTCAAAGAAATACAATAACAACTGAAAATGAACCCCTTTGCCGTACTAACGCTTCAATGTGCGTGTCCCAAACCGCACCATACTCACTCACTACTATCCCACTCACAGTCTTCAAGTACTGTAATGCATTATGTGTATTGACTGAGTCTGAGTCTGTTATTTGTTAATGTGACCATTTCTTAAGGTGTGTGTGTGTGTACCTGTGGTTGTTTTTCTGGAATGGGTTCGTTCCTCAGCGCCTGCAAAGCCTTCATGGCTGCGTTGTGCCGAGCCGCTTGGCGAGTTCGACCTTCGCCAATAAACTCCTTACTGCCTACCGTCAGCTGGACGTAGAACACCTTGGGGACTGGATAGTGATACCTCCAGCCGAGAGAAGAAAAAAAAAGGGGAGGGGGGGGGGGTTTGGGGAGTAAGAGAAAAAAGACATTTAAGTCAAAACAGGATTAGCTTATTAAAACACGACAGTTTTATCACAATGTAAATCAGGTCTGTTGAACTGGAGGACACGAAATAATGACTCAAAGATTCCACTCGGTCATCTCCACAAACTCGGACATCGCTCGTTTCTACGGCAACACACACAACACCGTGACGGACGCCCACCATAGCTAGTCTGGGAAATTATATATAAGTGACTTTCACCAGGCTGAAATCCACAAGCTGAATGCTAAGCCTGTTAGTTATAAGATGTAAGAAATAAGGTAAGAAATAAAACAGGCCCAGGGTGGGATGATGTATGAAAATAAGACAAAACTTTGTCAGGGTTCCCACTCTGAAGTTGATTACTTTGCAATAGACAATGACATACAACAGCTTTTTGCTGGCAATTACAATTTTCGCACATTTAATCATGAACATTATACTGGTAATCATTTTGAGTTATCGATTAGTTCACGTTTCCAACAATACACACACAATAATCCACGACGACAAAGCCAAATCATTTTAGAAATGTCTGCAAAAAAAAACAAATTCTCTCTTTGAGATCGTTACTAAGGCTGTATTGAGTGCTCTTGGGTAAGTCTTGGGTAAGTCTCCCCAAGCTGGCCACAGGTGAATTTGTGCAGCCGAGAGGAATGAAAGGTCACAGCTGACGACTTCCTAACGGTACTCGAGATATTTATAAGTGTGGCAAGAATGACGCTAATCCTGCCTGATGATAATTAGGAGAAATGAGGGGAGAGATTCGTGCCAAAATATTTTTGGCCGGGATGTGAGGTCTTCATTTTTATTACTTCCCCATCCTATAAGGTTTCACAGAGAAGAGACTAAAGACACGACAGCAAACACAACGTTGTTGTAGCTGTATTATTATTATTATTATTACTGGGCTTCATTATCACTGTTCAGCTGGCATCGGTTGTCTAGAAGAGGGTTGTTGACGTTCACCCAGAAATGAGGCTCCACATTATCGAACTGACAGAAACTTTCTCACAGCACACACAGAGCTCCTGTGGAGAAAAAGGCTGAAGTAAGGAGCAATGGACAAAAGCTTAGAACAACTCAAGAAAAGAGGACAGATTTATATCCGTGGCCGAACCCGAACGATATTATCCTAGTTATAAATGGTGAAATTAACACCGTAGGGCAGGCGAGGTAATGGCCCCCGGTGGACCGCGCCTCAGGAAGGCAAAACAAAAGCCCCGTCACATTTCTGCACTTTCTCCTGCGTAACTCTGGCTCGCCCACGCAGCCTGTCAGACGGCTCTTCAGAGCCCAGATTTAGGAGTGTGTTCGGCCTTTATGAAGAGTGACACAGACTGATCCGGGGTCAGCGCCCTGATCCCAAGAGCCCCCCGATGCAACCCATTCACACTCCAAAATCACACGCTTAAGCACTCTTGCACTAATCCAAATTCAAATTCTGCAGATCTTGCTCACGTAGACCAAAGCTTGATCGCATGAAGAGTTGTTTTTATTTTATTTTACTGCTGCTTATCCGACACTGTTCCAGCATTAAGACTGCCCTCAGTATTAAAGATGTTTATCCTATCCAAGTTAAGTGCTACAGCAGACATTCAGGAAGGAAAAAAAAGCTAAACTTGATGTGAATGGCATCAACAGGGACCTTGCTGTGACCTTGACCCTGTTTGGATCCATTCCAAATTTAAATAAGTTCATCTGCTGGTTGCATTAATAATTCTATAATAAATATTATAAACATTGAACTAATTGAGATACAGTGCTAATAAGAATCTTTAACAGACACATGCATAGCCCCAAAAACACTATTCGTCTACCAACCTGTAGCTAATAAAAACACTAAAGAAAGATGAAAGACAAACAGTGTCATAAGCATGCTTGACTGACAGCCCAATGTCCAAGACTCAAGCCCCAATAATAAACACGACAGCACAAGGTCAGCATTGGTACTTTCCTAACACTCCTAATCTACAATAAAAACATCTTCATAAACAGATGTATGTAAGTTACAAATATGGCTAACTAGGAATGTGTTGTAGAAATAGGACCGACTTTAATGACATATATTCACATCATTCAGCCTCTCAAAATATGGTGAGTTCTCCTGTGGAAACTTGGGTTCCTCTCCAGGTTCCTTCACTAAGTTGCTATTGTCACCTCTAGCTTGTTCAGTAGGAATCTAAACCTGTATCTGGATTTCTGTAAGAAACACTCTATAAGAGTTTCAAAGCCAAGAACCTTTAGTCTACCAGATTTTTTAAAACCTGCAGTTTATAAGTGTATCTAAGGCAATAACGCCACTTATTAGAGATCACCTGAACAGCCATTGAAAACTCAGAGTGAAGAAGAGAAGTAGGAAGTAGCTCTGTACACCAAATATGTCCTTGCTGTTCGACTACATCTGCAGTAAAGGGAACGCCGTGTACATTTTTAGTCAAGGCTTTTCCTTCGGCGTCCGTTTTATGTTGGATAACTGACGGAATAACAACGTCTTTTAGTGCGCTCGAACCTGCAGACCTCGCTGTACCTGAACCCTCCGCACGGTTTAATTTCATAAATATTCCAGCTGTGTAGGTTCATCTGTTACTGAACTTCCGCTTCATTGTGAGCTCGGATTTAATTCTGATGGAAGCCATCTGGGCAAAGTTAAGCTCAGGGCATGTGCAGAAACCACCAAGGAATAATAATAAAACAGGAATTACACACATGCAGTAATGAAATGCAGAAAACAATTCCAGAATAATTATGAACATCCTGAAAAGAGAAAGGCAGATCATGCAGTAACTGGCGACGATCTGATGGGACGAGAAACGTAACGGCCGCTGAGAACAGCCAGTACGCTGAAAAACAGGCACTGCGTGCATTTTCTCTGAAATGTCTCCCAAATAGCAAGAAAGGTCAACTTTATACTGTGAGAAGGCAGCAGCAACTCGGCTCAGCTCTATACCTAGAAGTACTAATAATACTGATAGCAGTAATGGTAGTACTAATAGTAACGTTAGCAGTACTATTAGACATACAGATAATTTAGTAACAGAGGCATCACTACTAGAACTAGTAGCCACAGTGTTAATAGCAGCATGACTACCAGTATAAGCAGTCATTGGAGTAATAACAGCAATAGTAGTTTTATTAGCTGTAGCGCTATTTATAGTATATAACGATACTTAAGATAGTATTAATAACAAGTATACCAATAGTGATTAGTATAGGTAAAATAGCTGCTGGTATTAGAAGTAGTAATTACTACTAGTAGTAGTAGCACTAGTAGTGGAAGTAGCAGTGGGGGTTAATGACAGCATTGGCAGTAGTAGTAATAAAAGGAGTAAATATAGTATTAGTAGAGGTATTAGTCTTGTTAGTAGTAGTAGTAGTGATAGTACTTTAGTAATAGTAGTAATAGTGAGAGATTATTATTAATAACAGTACTGAAAGTATCCGAGGTTACCATATTAATAGTAGTAGAGTTATCAGTAATCACAGTATTAGCAGTAATAGAGTATAACTGTCGTAACAGAGTTAGTGCCGGTAGTAGATCTGGCTTTATGAGCAGAGGTATTCATAGTTGTAGTAGTAGTAATGGTAGTACTGACACTATTATTATTAGTATCAGTAGTATTAATAGTTGTAGTAGTAGCAATGATAGTACTAACCTAAGTGGTAGTAGTAGTGGTTTCAGTACTAACCTCAATAAAAGCAGCAATAACAGTATTAGTGACAGTAGTGGTCGTGGTGGTAGGTGTAGTAGAATATAACACAATTATTATTCGTAGTAAACGTGGTAGTAATAGCAGTACTAATAAACTAAAGGTTCTGGAAGTAAAGATCGGAGGCCATGCACAGACTTCGTAAATTTGGTCCCTGGACCTAAAATGCTGCAGGAGATGAAATGTGTACGTATGCATAGGTCTAAATAAAATAAAGAAGTGGACGAAGAAAGAAAAGTTGGACAACGTAGTAAAAACGTTTGCCAAAAAGCCAAAACTGGTGCCTTATAATGAACATATTATTGCTTTTTGCCCAGTGATGCTGCAGTTCACTCCCAGAATTCCATGGGGTGCCTCATTTCAGGAGGAGGGGTTTGGGCGGTGGGGGGATGGATTCGGGTGTCATGGTGGGTGAATACAGGTGCCGCAGCGTGGGAAAGGAACTGCTCTCTCTCACACACTCTCACTCACTCACACACACACACACACACACACACACACACACACACACACACACACAGCCGTCTGGTCTGAATTAAAAAGGAACGCGAGCCAAAGTGGGAACACCTAACAGGAGGAATGGGAGAAGGGCCAAACACACACACACAAACTAAAACCAATGAAACATGCAACATATAATATTTGTACTCCATAATGTTCACACTGTTGTTGTGTAGGTCCGTGTTTGTTCTAATTGTGATGCTATAACTTGGCCAAACTGTGTGTTACAGTCCTGATCTTAATCCTATTTAAATGTGTACCATTAGTGTTAGTTTTGTGCTGAAATAATGGAATGGTTGTGCATCTCGGAGGTACTGTCTATAATAAACACAAATGTCATTTAAGGTGCAAGTCAGGACCTGGTATATTATTAGTGCTGTCATATACTTTTTTTGTAACACATCTCCATGGGCTGTTTCCCAAATCACACGTGTCTGTTTAAAGCAGTATTATACTGATGTCATACGTCTTTTTTACGCTTGTGGCATTTACGTGGCATTTTATATCATCCTCTTTGAAAACCAGATTTGGTGATGGACTGAAAACCATCTCGGCCCCAGCATATTAATCATCAAAGAGCTTTTGAACACTGATATTCAGTAAAGCTGCTAATCAGGGGAATTAGGATTTAAAATATCCCGAATGAGATGACATTTATATTGCCTGATCAAAGTGCCACATATATGAACATCGGATGGTATCTCATATAGACCCACAGCAGAAGCAGTAGATTATTGACACTGTCAAACATTTCCTGATATAATAAAAGGTAAAAATAACACCACCTTAAGGGTCTGAACAGTTCACTGGGGAACGTTTAAGTTCAATATTAAATAGTTTGAAGGTGCATTAGGTACAATTAGTGAAAATCAGGTTTTCTAATTGGTAAATATATGGAAAAAAATTCTTCTGAATTATTTTTTTCCTCACTCTATTTCCACCCATGTTTATAAAGCTCCGCCTTTAAAATTTGTGCTAGCTTAAATGGTAAAGTTACCATTAGCAATACTATCATGGCAAAATGGACTGTTAACTGGTATTGGGGCATGGCTAGAAAATGACTGACAGGAAGCAAATACAAAAACAAACACACGCTCTAAGCTGGAATTTAGATTTCCGAACTTTCTCTATGTAATAAACTTGTTTTCAGACAAATGGTGTGAACTACAATTTTTTGCATGTTTACATAGTTTTTAACATTATTTGTACAACCTAAAGTGTACTCTTACTAAACACTTGTCTGAGATTTATTCAGCATTTCTTTCCCCTAGATTACCTTACAAGGGTCTTTTATTTTGAAGACTAAATTTGGTTTTGTCAAATCAAACCGTGTGATTTTAGCAATCGGTTGACATTATACCTGAAGTTAAACCCAATAAAATCCGGCTTTAAAACTATATCTGACTGTGCGATAACATTTACTACAGGCTACAGTCTGTTGACGTCATCTATCTGTGTGATCTGGGCGTGTGAAGAAAACCGGCTCGCAATAAATGGCAACAATCCCTCGGTATAGTACCGATGCAGTAATGTTATGTCTACAGAAGCAGCAATGTTATGTCTAGAGCGAAGACATTTTAAAGTTGAAGAGAATCAGTTTGGAGACATTTAAAGAAACAATAGCAATTTCTGCTAAATCCAACTTTTTGCACTTGTCACTAATGTTCTGAGTTTCTCTTAATTCTATGCTGATGAGTGCGGAGTTCATTACTATATGGCATTTAATTTATCAACATGTTGGTTAATGCTTTATTCTTGACTAAACATGACCTCAACTGTTAAAACAGATTGAATTAGACCAAAAAGCACACAGCTTGGCTTGTTATCTTAAAAAAGACGGCAGAAAAGGGCAAAGCTGTCCGACCTGAAGACTATAATGTAGCTAAAAAAATAATACTGATACAAAATGCTGACTACTTCTATAAATGTTAAATAAACCTCTTCTTAAAGAAAGCTTTAGGTAATCAATTATATTTTTTTGGTTGACTCGTGTGTCTGAGTATCCATTGAACAGTACTCAAAGAGTACTGCATCGAGAAACATTTTGAAGTATGCGAACACAGCACACTGTGGTCTGATAATCATAACCCACAATTCAACTGGAGCCGAGTTTTGGATGTATTATGGCCGTAATCTTACCAACATCACATGATGCAAGTTACATTCATAATTTTAAAAGAATGTCTTATTTAATTTTTGTGCATGTAAACAGCCTCCCCAATTTCCGCCATTTTCATCTTCAACTGTGCTGTTTAGATGCACAAAAAATAAAATCAAAAACATTATGATTATGTACTATTAATGTTATGAGTAGCTTTATGAAAAAATACAAACAGATTTTAAAATTATAGACGTAACTGACTTTGGTAAGATGACAGCTGTAATACATCCAAGACTGTCTGCATAATGCACACTTGCATACTAAAAAGCCTGCAGCTTCACCAGTTGAGCATTGCACACTGAATAAAAATCTAGTACAGACTGTTTAGATATGTCATTTTGGATGCAGGATTTGTTAAATAACAAAGATAACAAAGATTATGTGAATAAAATCTCAGTGAATAAATTGTATCTGTAGAAATTTGCGGTTATAGAAAATAACTCAACACCTCCCTTCCAATCACAGTACAGGACTCAATAATGCTACGCTGCTGTATAGTACTTTGCTCCTAAAGCACATCACTCAAAGATAAGATATGCCAAAATGCAGGATAGGATTCTTAATGGCTGCCTAAATTTAGTTAGTCTTTAGTTTTTGTTAACACTTTAGTAAACTTAATAATATAAAAACATAACTTTTTAGCTTGGTTCAATTTATTTTCAGCAGCATCATTTTTAAAAATCTATTCCAGAGATGACATCTTCTGTGCGATCGATCAGACAACACACTGACAAATAAAAAGAAAAACAGTGTCTCTGGTATGCTAGGGGGTATTTTGCTGGCATTCCTTGCCTCCACTTGTCCCCTTTCAATGAATCACCACTGCAACAACATTCTTCTGAATGCTTCAATAAAACATTTTTGTCCTGGTGGGTGTGGTCACTTTCATGATGACCCCACCGCCATACAGATGAGGCATGACGGCTCACTAAACGGTTTGACAGAAAAGTTGTGTGAATCGTATGCTACAGCCTTCAGACTCATCAGATCTCCGCTCACTTTAACACTTCTGGGGAATTTTGGATCGATGTGTCATTATTAAAATAGCAAATGAGGGAAAATCTTGAGCAATGTGGCAGATTTCCAGAGGCTTGTGGAATCAATACCAAGGCACAGTGGAGCTGTTCTGGTGGCATGTGGTGGCCCAATACCTTACTAACTGACACTTTTCTCAAAATCGTCCCCCGTCTGTATGTTTCTGAGCTTTGATTTCGTCCTGTAACTACAAGGCTATTGTAGCTAACATGAAAATTGTGAAACGACAGCTATGAGTATAACAACTGGGTCATCACACTGATACACACACACACATACACAGAACTCTTTGAGCTGATTTGTTTATTGTTGAGTGTCTTTGAGTTCCGCAGATTGTATGATCCACTATTCAAAAGGACACTAAAGAAATAAAAACTATAATAATGTTGGCCTCCCTCTTGAAGCTATAATCATTTCTTTCCCTAGCAAATAGTTTGTGATCACTTCACACAAGCATCGGACTCTGAGAGAAGAGGAAGATTTCAGATTCGGCGATTTACATAATAATATAGAGCAGCTCCAGGATGTACCAGGATGTGCCCAAGTCGCAGCTATACAAACTTCAGAAAATCAAATGTTTTAACACACTGACTACATTTAGTCTAAGAGGGACGTAGTGTACTTTTCATTTTTGGCTGCTGACAATGTGGCTTCAGGGTGAACCTCCCCATATGCTTTCACCCAGTTCTGCTTTAGCAGAACGCGGCACGGAGCATCCGGCCTTCCTGACACTTAAATGAGCTTGGGAAATTGAAATTCCTCTAGTGTTATGGCTTCAAACGCATATGAGACACTAGGGGTGACCTCTGCTTTTTAATCAGAGCACTCAGTGTTTACCCTCCAAAAAACTGACCCTTAAACACAGCGCTATTGCTTCCCTCATAATGACACACCATGTGCTGTTTCCATAATTTCAGGATTTAATAGGATGTATAGCCTTGCTTTTAAAGGCAGCTGTATTCATGAGTTCTTGTTTTCCTCCATGGGACATGCTAAACAGAAGAGCTATAAACAAACTTCCTCCATCTATCCTCTGTCCCTTTGTGTGATTTGTATTTTGATCGGATGTGTGTTTAGTCTTTCTACTTCTAGCCTGTACTCTAAAGGCATTTCAGAAGAAAAATGATGATTGAGTAAACAATGGCATCCTATTCAGGGTGTATTCCCACCTCACGCCCATGGTTCCCAGAACAGGCCACAAATCCAGCTTGATATTGAGCAGGACAAAAACTGTGAAACTGAATAAATAATGCATTTGAACTAAAATGTCATTGATGAAATGTCTTCCCCTCAGTTGACCTAGAGGTGTGCGTTGGACTTTTGGGGGTTTTGTAATCTTGTTTAGGCCTGAAGGAATTCTGACCAAATCCCACCCTTTCCCACAAACTAATTCTGCCCACTCCATAGTCATTGTTTGCATCTGTCTGAGATATTGTCTGATTATCACAGTCGGTTTCATTTCTGAAAGAATAAATAAGAAGTCATTTACGAGACGTTCTTCACATTAATGACCGTGGCCTTTCTTTGTCCCGCAAGCATCATATGTAACCACCTGCAGACGTTAAATCAGTCCAAGAAGTCGATCCAATCTGGCGACCGTGATTTCTACAATCGCCAGACTGGATTGACTTTTTTTTTAACAGACTAAAAACATTTCAACGCGAGTCAAAGCTAAAAATTATGGCTCTTAGACTATATTCAAGATTATATGATGCCAGATGACAGAACAGTAATGCAGTGGAGTAAGAGTGAACTATTTTCCCAATATATCCAGGGTAAATTTAACAATGTAGTCCTAAACTGAAGTGCCAGCAAACTGGTAGACCAGTCTAATACTTGTTAGGTCCTCCATATCGGCACAGTCTTCATGGTGATGTTTTTTTAAAGCCCCAGCATTGAATTCCGATGTTACTTGCACACCAGCGAGTCACATTCACCTCTTTACAGCCACACTGCTGTCCAAAGGTTTGAGGTTTTGCTGGAATTCTTGTAGTCATGATATACCCCTGAAATCCCCCCTAATGTTATGACTGTTACTTTACTTGGCTAAACTAAAAAGCTGATATGAGATGTGTTGAGGAGTTATTATTAGTCTGATAAATGAATGAGCACATCTCCTCTTCCATTGTTTACTGGAAACTGGAAGCATGGTGGACTCGGCCCTCTCTGATGAAACACTGACAGTAACTGCTGCCGCCTCCTGAGTCACTGCTAATAATTCTCAATGAGGATGTGATGATAAATTGTTATGACATTGTATATAATGGAATCTATAAATAATTTCTATAGAATATACAGATACAAACAGAAGAGAATATATAAAGAAATATATAAATTAATGCATTTTTAATTAATACTTTTTAAACATATATATTTTTTAAATTAAAGATATACTTAATTATTCTGATTTCTACATTCAATGTGGCTCTCTAAAGAACTTCAAATTAGAGATTTTTTTTTTTAAATCATGGCACAATACTGACTACATTAAATCTATGATAATAAAAGTCATTTTATTGATATTGATATTTTCTAATAACTTGATCAACATTTAATATTTGAGACTTGCATATTACTTTTCCA
>JAOVVF010000026.1:5069519-5082454 GCA_028565595.1 Duopalatinus emarginatus
ATACAGTAAACTAAATATAGGGAGGGGGTAGTGCAGGTAGCCCACTGGTGGTGGGAGCAGTAAGGTGCAGTTATGTCCATTTCTTGTACACATAAACTTTCTGTTTTTAGCAGCAGTATTGTCCATTTTTTGGTAGAAATAAGAGCATTGTACTCTTTCCTTTGTGTAGACAGATTGTATTGTTTTGTATCTTTAGAATTGTGTGTGTGTGTGTGTGTGTGTGTGTTTAGTCCAGTCACTGAAATGTGTGCAATCAGACCAGACTCTGTTTGTTCAGGAGTCTGATAGTTTGCGGAAAGAAACTGTTGCACATCTGGATTTGAGGGCCCGGATGCTTCGGTACCTTTTTCCAGACGGTAAGAGGCTGAAGAGTGTGTGTGAGGGGTGTGTATGGTCATCCACAATGCTGGTTGCTTTGCGAATGCAGCATGTGGTGTAAATGTCTGTCACGGTTGGGAGAGACACCCCGATGATCTTCTCGGCCGTTCTCACTACCCGCTGCAGGGACTTGCGATCCGATGCGGTGCAGTTCCCAAACCAGGCGGTGATGCAGCTGCTCAGGATGCTCTCGATGGTTCCTTTGTAGAATGTGGTGAGGATGTGGGGTGGGAGAGTAACACTAGGCTAAGAAGCTGGAATGACACCATGGGTGGGACTACATTACAAAAGCACATTATAAAATACATTATTGACCATTTATCTACGTAAAAGATCCTTTTAAATTTGTAATTTTATAAGTAAATAATATACGTTATTTGATTTGTAAGTAATAAAAGCTATAAATCAAATAGTATTGGATAATAATGTAAATATTTTATTGACCAAGTTGTTAAACTGACTTCTTTATTAAGAATTGTTTCAGCCAATTTAAGGTGCTCATTGGCAAATGTTTGTCCTCGGGCAGAACGGCAGCTGGAGACATTCGATTTACCAGGAATAGCTGCTTGGTAACAGTCACCTCTTTTATATGTTTCAGCAATGTGCAGTTCTGTTGCTGCTGATAGTAAATTATAATGTTAGAGACAGAATATAATTTTTTTTTTAACATAAAAGCATGAATACAATTTGATTAGTTGCTTATTTTGTTCCAAAACAAACATTTGTTTAGTTGTGCCACTAATTAAATGATGTAAAATTTATCACAGTGATATATGAAAGCCTCGAACCAATACTTACAAGTAATTATCAGCCTTCCTGATTAGGCCATTGGGGCTGGTGGTGATATTTTAAATGTTTAATTAAAAATTAAACATTAATGAACTATTGTGTGCGTATGTAATCAGAGTCAGGGTCTAGTCAGGGTTGTGGTTTGTGTGGAGCCCACTCGGATTCATTGGGAGCAAGACAGGAACACTCCTTGGTGCTTATCCATCTCAGGGTACCACATACTGTGTGTGTATATATTATCTTATATTTGTCATATATTCCCTAACTATAAAGCATAGGTCAGTATATTCTTCTGTATAGGGCTTCACAGCCGCACTCGTCTGTCACAACCTGCTCCTCAGTCCTTCCCTTCATCCACATACTAACAAAATAAATGTATTAAACGAAAAGGCAGCGTCATCATGTAAACATGTTTATGATGTTCAGGGCAGCTGTAGGCTTGTTGTTAAGGAACCATTCTTGTGATCTGAAGGTCTCTGGTTCTATTTCCGCTTTGACAAGAAGTGACCCCCGAATACTCTCTGGGCATGTGCATAGGGGTTACCTAAAAGCTCCGGGCACGTGTGTGCAATCACTAGTGTGTGTGTGTGTTTTACTGCATGAATGGGTTAAAGGCAGGGTCAAATTGTGCAAGCAAGCACCGTGGTCAATGAGTCACTGACGTGGTTAAAATGAGATTCCTGCGGTGAAAGAAAGTGTGTGAGTTACTCTTTTAACCATTTCAACAAAAGGAAAGTAAAGACAGCTGAGAAGGGCATTGTTGCCCATCCCTTTACTCTCTTTCAGTAAAGCACACATACACACTGATGAACACTATGGGGTAGTAAGCACATATTTAGAGGGTGAAGCGGTTTGCTCAAGGGCACTTGAGTCGAGTCTGGTCAGTTGTAGAGCTCGAACCTGGATCCTTCTGGTACCAAGTGGTCATGTTTGTAGCCCCCACGTGGCCCTGTTTGTAGAGATTATTACTGACCATGTGTAATAGGTCAAATTTGAGCAGAAACACTAAAAGCATGGGTTAAAGGGCCAAGTCTCGCGTGTTCTCGCGAGACTCTCAGCGCTGTCGCGAGAAGCTGCCCAGAGAGCAGGGTTCTGCGGTTGGTAAACAACATGGCGCGTCATGGACTCGGTGGTTGGACCTGAAACGTTGTACTTGACAGCGGAGATTTGACGGCGATAACAACAGACTGACAGCCGGAATTCACCTTGAAACAAATGCCTCGTTGTTAGTCCTCAGCGGGAAAAAAGCAGATAAACCACAGAAGAGCGAGAAGGTAAAATGATAATGTAACTAACTAGCCTGTGTAAACAAGAAGGCGCAGTGTTAGCATACGGCTAATAAACAAACAAACAAACAAACAAACAAACAAAGACAGCTCTACAGTCAGGGTATGTCTTTTATCCAGAGATAGAGTGTATTTCTTGTTCCATTTCAGTCAGTGAGACTGAGGCACCATTTTATATTACATTCCTGTTGTTTCTGCTGTGTATATACTGTATAATTAATGTCTTAATGTCTTAAAGTATAAGCAAAATGATAAAATTACAAAGTTACAAGAGTTAAATCTATCTTAGCTTGTTTTCACTTGAATCACAGATCCACAGAAAGCCACTGCCTTCCATCAGAGCTGCATTTAAAGAGTTATTAATTTAGTTGACCACTGTGCTTGCACACAAAGGAATGTGACCTCCGCATTTAACCCCAGCCGTGCAGTGAAACACACACTAAGGCGTAGTGAACACGCATGCAGAGCGATGGCCAGCCACTATCCAGGAATCAGCCAGGTGTTTTTTGAAAGGCACTTCAGCCACGCCTTGTCGGCGTAGGAATCGGACCCGAGACCTTCCGATCACAAGGCTGGTCCCTTAAAAACGAGCCTACGTCTGTGCCAAAGAAGAAGAAGACCAGATTGTAAACATATCTATTAACCAAGTATGCAGTCAATAAAGTTGTGTGTCTTTGTGCATGTCCACCAGGTGCACAGCCTATGGGCTCCCAGTCCAGTTCTGGCATGTCCGGACGCGGCTCAGGCGGAAACCCGGAGCAGTCAGAACCAGAATCGAACCAAAACCAGGCTACGACCCCGAGGAGCCGCAGGGGAACCGAGAGAGCATCAGCATCTGAGGAGGACGTCGATCTAGCGCAAGTACTGGCGTACCTACTGAGGAGGTATCGATTAATAATATATAAGAAATGTGTTGTCACAGGATTGAGAATGTAATAATTAATCAAGGTATAACGTGCACATGTTTTCTCTCAAGACAGATTATCTAATGCATTTTTTTTGTATTTGTAGGGGCCAGGTGAGGCTGGTCCATGGCAGCGGGGCCACAGGGTTGCAGCTCGTCCAGTCTATTTCAGACTCGGATGAGGACAGCGATGGAGCATGGGAGGGACGGCTAGGGCATCGCTACGATCCTCCTGGTAATCTGTTTCAAAGGAAAACATTGTTTCTGCCAACGAAAGCATTCTTTAAAAAAAAGTCTAAAAAAGTTTGTTGGCATGCTACCAGTCTGAGGAGTCTGTAATGGGCATGATGTGCTGATCATTCTTTCCTATGACAGCCTGTCCCGAAGCGTTTTACTCCACAGCAGTTTTGCAGTACAGAAGAATTTTGTGGCATCTTCGTAACTTGTTATACACAGTCATTAACAGTGAATACTGCACCAGCCAGTCTTTTTATTTTCATCTTCCCTTAATTAGCACGTCATTTTGTAGCCATTCCAGTGGCATGCCACCCATAAAACCAGTCTAACCAGGGGTGAAGAACCAGGCTTGCCGTATAAGATAGATAAAGCTTGTTACAGCGAGGGAGGAGACATGATAGGACCTATGACCTATGTATTACAGCAAATGCTAACATAAATCTGTGTATAATCTTCAATTATAGCCAGCACATTAAATGTCTCATGGTATGAGTTTGTGTATACAGTAGATCATTAGAATGCTTGGCCTGTTCGTTGCGTAATGGTACATTCGACTGTACACCTAGCCAGGGTAATGATTAAACATGCACACTGTGTGCCTTGAATACAAAATTAACTGTACCATTTCATTCAACATGACGTTTACATTTTTACATATGTTTGTTACAGTGGATTTGCACCCAGACACTCAGGAGCTGGACCGCAGTGAGATCCGGACTCAGATCCTATTAGCCACAGGATCGTCACGTCTGAACAACAAGCACAGCTTCACACACATGCTTAATCGGGTCAGAGATGCATACACTAACACATTAATGCATGCAGTATCTGTGATGCTGGTGGATGATCATCAGAGCAGAGTTTAGTTATGAAATGCAGTGACAGTATGATAGATCAGTAGTATAATAGTGTATGTTACTGTGTTTGTGTCTCAGCGGGAGCAGGGTCGCTGTCGTGGATCCAGTTTCTCTCACGGGGAGTGTAGCCGTATTCGCTCACAGTGAGTTTATAGGCATGCGCACACACACTTATACTTTCAAGTGTTTGGAATTTGTGTAACTGTTGCATTGTGGCCTAGAAATTCACTGTTAGTGCCTCATGTTTGCTCATTTGGTCACTTTGTGCTGTGCATTTTAGTTTCCTGCCCAACTATGTAACCCACAAAGACACTTATCAGCAGAAAGCATTTTGTGGAGTGTACAGTGAAGATGGAAACCTTTTCCTCTCTGCATGCCAGGGTAGAGACTCTGATTATATACAGACTTCAGCAGAAAAACAATATCTGCATGGTCTGAAGAATTACTGTGTAATTCTATGTGTACGGTTTGTGTGTACAGATCAGAATATACGGCTGTATGACACGAGTCGGGGCAGATTCCAGCTAAAGCGCACTGTCAAGGCTCGGGATGTGGGCTGGAGTGTGTTAGATGTGTGTTTCACACCTGATACGCGCTCAGTTCTTTACTCCAGCTGGTCTGATTACAGTAAGACACACTTGCGCATTTTGGTCACACATAGAGACAGTCAAAGACATATACACACATAAAGACAGACAGCCCGACAGACAACATGCCTTAGACAGACAGACAGACAGATCTGAGATGGGTCAGACAGACACAAAAATGATAAAACAAAAAGACAGATGGGCATGGCACAGAAATGCCTGAGACAGAGGGACAAGCAGATGTATCCCAGACAGACAGAGAGATAGATGTGCTTGATTTAGACAGACAGATAAACATGCTCAAGTAGACGAACAGCTGAGTCAGACATGCCTCATAGAAATGGACAGACACAGCTGAACAAAAAAAAAACAAAAAAAACAGAAGGACATGCCTGAGACAGACACGCAGATGCTTCAGAGACAAACATGTCTAGGATGGACAGATTGACACAGCTGGGTTGTGGTTAAGGAACCAGTCTTCTGATCAGAAGGTTCCTGGTTTGATTCCCTAGTTTGATTAAAGGGATATTCCACCACTATATAAAACTGAGCTACTCACTGTAGTCTGCTGAGTGGGATAAGTGCGTAAAGTGTTTTTTAACCGGTCCAGGCATTGTCCTAATTGGGCAGTGCAGCTTAGCAAAGGTGCTGTAATGTAGTGTTGCCCATTAGCCAGTCATTCTCAAAAGTGATACATTTTATTGTTATTTAATAAAACAGCTTATTTATCAGTTTTGAGAACGACTGGCTAATGGGCAACACTACATTGCTGCGCCAATGCTAAGCTAAAGCTAGCAGCTGCGCTGCCCGATTTTTGCCTTTAGCTTAGCTGGACTTAGCTTTTACTCACTTGGCTTACTCTGTGTACTACGGCGAGTGGCTCAATTGCACATGGGGGTGGAATATTCCTTTAAGCAAGGCACCTAACCCGGACAGATTATTAGATTATTGGTTAGGGAACCGGTCTCGTGACCAGAAGGTACCGGGTTCGATCTCCACAAGACACGACTGAGGTTCCCTTGACCAAAGGCACCTGACTCCACCAACTGCTCCCTGGGGTGCTGTGCTTTGCTCCGGGCAAGTGTGTTTACTGCCCCTAGTGTGTTTCACTTTATGGATGTGTTAAATGCAGTGGTCATATTTATCTGTGTTCAATCACAGTAGGCAGATAGTTTACTTTATTTGCATTCTTTTTTCCTTTCTTTGTTTTTTTTTCTTTTCATTCGAAATCTTCTAGATATAATTGATTTCTGACACTGTTTATCTCTTCGATTATGTCTTCATTAGTTTTTCCCTGATCTGTATTTTCTCTTGTTTAGTCCATGTTTGCTGTATAGATGGCGAGAGTGAAACGCACACCGCTCTGGACCTCAAGTTAGTGTCTCCCTCATAGTTCATTATAGCATTAAGACACAGGTAATCAATCACCTGCACACTTCCTCTTCCTGTGGATGAGTGCTGATCACACCATGAAAGCCATCCATCATTATCTGTCATGTACATTACCCAGTAGATTAACTCGCTCGTAACATGCTGGCGAAGGTCTGATGCCGATTTTGATGAATAACTTTTGTTTAAGGCCTGAAGACCCTTTTTCTTCAATCCCACCATGCAATATTATTGAATAGTTTTATGATGTTTGCGTGTTAGTGTATGTAGTAGATTTACACTGAGTTGTCATGAAAAATTGGTACAACTGGTCTAATACAGCCGCTTGCATGGCATCATGCGAGTGTTCCTCTAACCATAATTTGGCGTCTTTAGACGTGTGTGGTGGTGCATTGTCCTGTTGCAAGTGGCCAAACCCATCAGAATGAATGCAGGACATGAATGGGTTTAACCTGTCAGAAAGAAGGCACACACATTGTTTGTAGACGTACCAGTCACCACAAGCCAATGTGTTTCGCACAGGCTTGTCTGTACCAGTTTTTATGGCACTTTTTAGTAAAAATGAACAGGCATTACAGCAGTGATCCTCGCCAGCATGTAAATTCATCATTTTCTAACTCATTAATGATCATTCATGCAAAATGGGATTACATTATATTTTCAAATTTCTACATTTGTAGGATTGGATAGTGATGGTGGTGATGATGATAATGATGTCACATTAACTAGCTCTATTTTTATTTGACATGTTCTTTCATCAGGGAAGATGAAAATGGTGTAACACTTAATAAACACGTGATATAATGCTGACTTAAATACTCTTCCTGTAACCAGTGTCTCAGCCTGCATGTTTCTGTACTATTCTTATGATTAAGCTTAGAGAACTTTGTCGCTGAGCTGTATGTCCGTATGAAAACACATGTAGAACTAAGAACCCTTGTTTACATTAACAGTTTAAAGTATGACAGCATTTAAAAGTATTACGTACAAAAGTGTTACGTTTCAAAGTGTAAGCTTTACAGTCGTGTGTGTTTTCTGTCTCAGTCCAGAGGAAAGAAGGTTCTGCGTGTTCTCGCTCGCAGCATCCACAGACAGCAGAGAGGTCCTGGGCGGGTCGGTATATCTATCTTAATATTGACCTTCACGTACGCATTATGGACAAAAGTATTCGGACACCTACACATTACACCTACAGGATCTTTACCGACGTCCCATTTTAAATCCATAGGCATTAATATGGAGTTGTTTTGCAGCAATAACAACTTCCACTCTTATGGTAAGGTTTTCTACAAGGCATGTATCTGTGGTAATTATTGCCCATTCATCCAGAGTGCATTTGTGAGCTCAGACACTGATGTTGAACAAGAGGACCTGGCTTACAGACTTAATTATAGTTCATCCCAAAGGTTTTACACCGCTCCATGTGACACTTGGCATTGTGTTTGGTGATGTAAGACTTGCACAAAGATGCTCGGCCATGCAAATAAATGCTATGAAGCTCCTGGTGCACAGTTGTTTTTTTTTGTACTGATGTTAATGCCGGTGGCTGGGTTGCTGTGGTTCCTAAACACTTCCACTGTTTTATTTAAGTTGTGGA
This sequence comes from Duopalatinus emarginatus, assembly GCA_028565595.1. Lineage (NCBI taxonomy): Eukaryota > Metazoa > Chordata > Actinopteri > Siluriformes > Pimelodidae > Duopalatinus > Duopalatinus emarginatus. The sequence goes on from JAOVVF010000026.1 coordinate 5,077,544, forward strand.
ATATCTAGGGGGAAGAAATAAATGAAACTGACCTGCTGTAATGGTGGCATCTTATTACAGTTATTACTGTACCACACTTAGATTCACTGAGCTCTTTAGAAGGACCTATTCTTTTACAAATGTTGTAAAGGCACACTGCATAGCTAGGGGCTTGATTTTATACACCTGTGGCAGTGGGACTGAATGAAACACCTGAAATCAATGATTAAGAGATATGTCCGAATACTTTTGGCCACATTGTATAACTATACACAGGTTTGGACAAGTTTGCTGTGATTGGTATCTACAGCAATATAATTCTCACCACTAGTCATTTTAGCACTATCAAATAAAACACCTTAAATAGGCTAATAAGATAATAATAATAATAATAATAATGATGATTATTATTATTATTATTATTATTATTATTATTATTATTATTATTATTATAATACACACATCCTGTTGTCCGGAGCACCTCCTCAAGTAGTGATAGAGGGAATTTGTGATTCTAATAAATAAGTTAAAACAAGGCTGCTGATTGGTCGGATATTTATTATATAACTTAAGTAATAAAATTCAACACTTGAGTATTATGTCAGGAAAGCATAGTTATTTCTAAAAATGTACCAGAATTTATATAAATAAATTACATTTAATTTAAAATATACATTTTAAATATATATTTTATTAACTATATAAACTGATAGTTTTTTTTCACTTTTTGCTGCATGCATTTTGAGTCTGATTTGCTTGTGTTTCTTTGCTTCAGAGCAAATGATGGCTGTCTGTATGTATTTGACCGTGAGCTGAACAAAAGAACTTTGAAAGTAAGAGAACACACACATACACACATACACACATACTGAAAATGACTGAAAATGTACCACATCATGCACTTATCCCCTCTGTGAATGCATATTGTTTATGATGTGTGTGTTTCAGATTGACGCTCACGAGGATGACGTGAACGCTGTGGCATTTGCCGATGCTTCGTCTCAGCTGCTGTTTTCGGGCAGTGATGATGCGCTGTGTAAAGTGTGGGACAGACGCACACTTAGAGAACACGCACCTCAACCAGTAGGGGTATTGGCAGGACACAGAGATGGAATCACCTTCATACACAGCAAGGTGTGTGTGTGTCTCTCTCTCTCTCTCTTTTTTTTTTGTTTAAATCTCTTAACAAATTACAGTGTAGTTAACTAGCAAGCATCTATGTTTATGTTGAAATCTGATTGGCAGCTAGTAAAACATTGCTAGAACACAACTCCTCCTCACTGTAGCTTGGCTATAAAACTCCGGATGACAACTGTTTGTGCTGTAATGTAACTGTGTCTGAATGTTTACAGGGTGATGCCCGGTATCTAATCAGCAATTCAAAGGATCAGACAATTAAGCTATGGGACGTGAGGAAGTTTTCCCCTAAAGAAGGCCTTGCTGCGTCACGGCTTGCCGTCACACAGCAGAACTGGGACTACCGTTGGCAGCAGGTCCCACAAAGAGGCAAGTGTGTGTGTGTGCGTGTGTGTGCGCTTCTGCATGCTTTATTTAAATACTTTTTCTGAACCAATGCTAAATGGAAGGAGCACATAAGGAAATAATTCCATTTGGTAGAAGGATTCATCCAGAAGGCTTGATCTAGTTTTTAGTCCAGTTTTTACAGTGGCAGTCAAAAATCGCACATCATAAAAGAATTTTGTCATGACTTGAGATCTGTAGAAATAAATTCAGCCCAGATCTTATTGGGATCACCTCAAAAAGTAGGACAAGAAGCAGTCTAAAATACTAAAATGGCACATTGTAAATTGGATTTATATGGTAAATACACAACATATTTACATATTTTTATAATAATAATAATTATTATTATTATTACTATTGCCACCAACGTTAGGTACACACTTGATCAATAACGTTAAAAAACATCTCTGACACATCAAGGCATGAACACCTCTGAAGGTATTCTGTGGTATCTGGCACCAACACATTAGCAACAGATCCTTCTATGGATATTCTATGAGATTGGCCCAGACTTTGCACCTTGTGCTAATCACTTCACCTGTCTGTGGTTTTGTGGTGTTACCGTTATGACTGATCAGTGTATAGTGATAACACCCTATAACCGAATGGTTGGGCTATAGCACAGCATTTATATTCCGTACTATATGATAATTTTTTTTTTTTTTGGTCACAGCTTTGAAGAAGCACAAACTGACCGGGGACACGTCAGTAATGACGTATCGAGGTCACGGCGTTCTTCACACACTCATCCGCTGCCGTTTCTCGCCCGAGTTCAGCACAGGACAGAAGTTCATCTACAGCGGCTGCTCGACTGGCAAAATCATCAGTGAGTCAAATGGAGCGTCATATCTTTATTAGGCTAAATCCTGACCTACACCATTTCAGCTCAGTCTCTACTTTCTTGACCACCTTTTCCTCTTCTCTTGTAGTTTATGATGTTCTGACGGGCCGTGTCGTATCCAGACTGACGGGTCATGACGCGTGTGTGAGGGACGTGAGCTGGCATCCATACCAGGATAACATTATCAGCAGCTCTGTGAGTGTTTTATCCTCTTTTATCACCTGCTGCTTTTATTTAAGCGATAGAGCACGAGAGGGAGTGTGTTATTGTGAATAACATCATGGCTGTGATGATCTACGATCTACCAAATCACAGTCGTGATGTTATTCACGATAACACATGACCTTGAGTGTTCTATTGCTGTTACTTTAATATTGACAAAACCTTCCGTCTATGAGTTGTTGCTATGCAACAGTAAAAATTCCCGAGCCAGCCGTAACACTACCAACTAATATTAGTGTTAATTTTGGAATAAAAAAATGAAAATAAGTGAAGATGAAATGAAAGGACAAAAAGCTAACAATAAAAATCATTAATAATTTATTATTTATTTGTTTGTTTGTTTGGGTAATGGTGTTATTTGTATACGTTAATCTGCACATTTCCATTCATTGTGCAGGCTCTGTAGGATGTGCACTGGCTTCAAACTGCCCAGCTGGCTTCAGATTCTGACCAAATGGGCTGCAAGTCAAATGTTATCTGAAAGTCATCCATTTTATTAATTTCTTGTTTTGTATAAACACAAATACAAAACAATTAGCGTTTGTGTGCATAAAGCTTGCTGTTACTGCCACTTGTTACTTGGCAACGCGTCAGAGGAGTAAAACAAGTTGGTGTAAAATGTTAACCTGTATAACAGCAAATATCACTGCTGTAGTATTGTTAAAGCCATTGCTGTTATAATGTCATATAATATTGTAATAATAACTGTAATAATGTTAATATTGTTTTGAACTACCAATCATTGTCAGAGCAGCTTATATGCCGTCATTGTGAAACACTGGTTAACTTACACACAGAGGGACAAAGAAAAGCTTTTAGTTTGTTGACCAACATGCTTCAGTGCTTGATCGACCCTCTTTACTACAGCTGCAAGTCTTTTCAATTATGCTTGCATTCGCTTGGAACATCTGGATCCTGATAGTTTTGCCCATTCTTTGAACAGTGGAATTTCTTGAAAATTGCGTAAAAGCTTCAGACTGAATGAAGATTATTGATGATGTTGGTCTTTGAGGTTGCTTTGTGGTCTGAGCTTTGACGTTCTGGTTCATGGTTTTTAATCCCTCCACCATAGCTTAGGATGTGAACTTAGGGTTGTTTTTGGATCTTGTTGATAAATGAACCTCTGCTCCAGCTTCTGTTATCCCAGGGCAATTTTTTTTTCTAGAATTGCCCTGTAAGTTGCCTGCATCCACAATTCCCTCAACCCTTATAAGTTTTATAGAACCTAGTTGTTTTGTATTTGATGCCTTTTTAATTTTCTATCCAGCTTTTCTGCAGGATGTTCAAAAGTCTGGTAGCCAAACACTTGGCGATGTAGTAAAACACTAAAATCTGTTTCTTATTTTCCTGCAGTGGGATGGTGCTATTCGCCTGTGGGAACACAGACACACTCACCTGCTGGACAAAGACAGAGAACGAGCGAGTGATTGGAGGTCAGAAGAGAAGAACCAGGATAAGTGAACTGACCGAGAGTGTATGTGTGATCATGAAATTATATAGGTTAAGTTTTTCCTGCTGGCCAAAAGTATAAAACTGCAAAAAAAAACCAAAAAAAAAACAAAAAAAAAACAGGGCGATGCACAAGCTCAGTAATGCTTATTGTGCACACTATAGATCTTTGTTAATTTCACAGGTTTCAGATACTGTTTTAAATATGCGCAGATGGTTAAACACAGCAACATTATTTACATCACACACAGTAATAATAGTGGTAAAAAAAATAATAATGATAATATTACTGCTTTTCGGCTCCATGTGAGAGAACACAGCTTTAAAAAAATCTAATGATATTAAACTAATAGCTGTGTTAAAGCTGAATAATATAAAACATTGTAATAGTGTTAATGTTAATTAAAAAGGGAAATGTTATTTTGGAGTGTAATGTGAAAGAATGTAGACGTGTGTGTGTGTGTGTGTGTGTGTGTGTGTGTGTGTGTGTGTGTGTGTGTGCGCGCGTGATTGTGTGTCTGATTATATGTGAAATTTGTTTCTGCAGCTCTCCAGACTGCGTTTGTAAATTATTCATGAAAGTTCATTAAAGCCTGAACTTTTCTGAGCTTGTAGTCTGTCTATATATGTATATTGTGCAGAGGTTCTTTCATATAGTTCTTCTCTAGCCATGTCTAACACAACGTATCGTATAATCTCACCATCACATTCTGATAAAGTCAAAGCCATGCATCTCAACAGCTACCAAAGTGTACCCGGGAAGAAATGGCTGCTACAACTGTTTATAACTCTCCAGATATTTTTTTTGTGTGTGTGTGTGTGTGGTTTGAACAGTTTTTCATTATCAGTTGTGATTGCAAAGAGAGTCATATATGCATATATATATATGGTATAGC
>JAOVVF010000026.1:5112650-5123452 GCA_028565595.1 Duopalatinus emarginatus
CATTCTGGATCAGTTGCAGGGGCCTGATGGCACGCATGGAAAGACCAGCCAAGAGAGAGTTGCAGTAGTCCAGTCTTTAGATGACAAGAGACTGGACTAGTACCCGGGCAGCTTCCCTTAAGAGAAATGGTCGAATTCTCCGGATGTTGTAATGGAGAAACCTGCATGACCGAGCCAAGTTAGCAACATGACCAGAGAACTGCACCCTTTATCTTTAGCAGCATAAATAAAGACTCGGTTCAAACCTTTAACAAATGCATTGTAAGAAGCTGGTGCCTCACATTCTTGGTTCCATACAGCTTTACCCCACTTGAGCGCCCACCCGGTGAGCAGACCAATCACCTGGTTGATTTTGCTGTGAGCAGAGAGTACTTGAAAAAGTACAGGCCACAATGAAGAAGGAAAGCCTGGCAGTCAGAAGCTTTATCTGCATTATGCTCGGGACATGCAATGCGGAGCATGAACCAGGTGTGGCAATCCACATGGTTGCAATGGTGGTAGCCAGTTTTTGAGTGAGCTGACTGATCTGGTTGGCCAGCTGTGTCAGGTGGAGGTGGAGCTTGTGCATCCACAGTTAAGCAAAGTACTGTGTTATGAGTCAGGTTGTGGATACAGGTCTTGTAGGTCTTGAAGCATGTTAGGGTCATGCTGAGCACTCCAAACTGAGCTAGGCTAACTTTGTCAAAATACAGGCAAGGGTACTTTGACTTTGTAGGAAATTTGCCAGGACATGCTAATTGGCAAAATCCTGACAGCTATAACTGGTTTAGCAGGCAATCCACAATGTTAAATATAACCATAATTGAATATAATGTACAACATTTTCAAAACAAGTGTTGTGATTTAAGCCAGACATGTTTTATTTTTAACTCGACAAATGCCTTCTTTAAATATGTAGGCAACAAAGTTTTAACTAGTTATATGAGACTATTACATAAGACACAAATTATTTGGAAGACTCTAAAGCTTGGGGTTAGAAAAGTGTACAAAACATATTAAATGCTTCTTCAACAAGCTAGGAATAACATAACTGTAGCATTTGAATGATTTGCACAGATAGGTCTGGTACGACAGAAAACAACCTCGCACGGCTCAGTGGTTAAAGCCCTGGTTTTCTGAACAGAAGGTTGAGCGATCAAGCCCCAGCACTGACAAGCTGCCACTGCTGGGCTCTTTAGTAAGACCTTTAATTCTCCCTGCTCCAGGGATGTGGTACCATGGCTGACCTTAACTTCCAATTTCACTGTGCTGTATGTGACAAATAAAGTCTTCTTCTTTTGATAGAGGTGTAAGTGCGGTTATGTTATGAATAAAACTGTCAGTCCAAAATGTCAGTTCTTAGGTTATATCCAAGTATCCACCATTCGGGTTATTTGCATGACAAATATGACTATGTTGGTAATGCATAATAAAATATTTCTCTCTCTTATAGGAGAAATTTGAACAATACCTATAATTGCATTAATAGTTTTAAGTAAAAATGTCTACAATGTCTGAATGAAACGTGTCCCGTAAAAATAAATCTTTCATATATACACTCATTGACTAATTGCCCCAAGGCTGTTTTTTTTTAATACTAGGAGAATTGTGCATAAACAAGTGTTACATTATTCTATCAATTCAGAAAAAAAGCTTACCAAATTTTAGACTTTAAATTTTTTTTTTTTCCAGAACTGCTGAAAAAATGAAGTGTGTGTGAATAAGACTGATCTGGTGACTATTGCTTTTATACCCTACACAGTTTTGCAACATAGCGTGAAGGCTATGTGCATTGAGGTATGATGGATAAGTCACTGGGACACATTATATACTCTGTATAGCAATTCAGTGCGTGTGTGTTTACCGGCTGTATTCGAACTGCTTGCTCTGATGTGCTTCTCTTCTTCTCCACACTGTGGTGCAACTTCTCTCTCTCTCTCTCTCTCTCTCTCTCTCCCTCACACACACACACACTCAGACACATACATTCACACACCCTCCCTCACATGCTCACTCATACACACACACACACACACACACACACACACACACACTGACTCTCTCTCTGTCAGCAGATGGACGCAGCTTTGCTCTGGTGCACACTCTTTTTTTTTCTTCTGGTTGTGTTGCGGGCTGAACCGTTTTTCTTCAATGGAGATTTGCACGGAACGCACTGAAGATTAATCTGCTGTAGGAACATATCCCCTTTTCCTTTCTCTCTCACTCTATCTATCTGTCGATCACTCTATCTATCTCTATCTCTTCTCTCTTAGCTGCTTGTGTGAAAGGTGGTTTGCATGCCAAAGCTGCTTTACTTCAGAAAGGTAAGATCTCTCTCTCTCTCTCCCTCTCACACTCACTCCCTTTCCTTTTTTACTGTTTCTCTCTCTTTTTCACACACACACACACACACACACACACACACACACACACACACACACACATGTTGCTATATATCTTCTTCTCTTGCACGATGATGACTCTAATGAAGCTTTATGTACCATTTTCATGATGTGCAGGGAGAAAAAGTGTTACTGCACCTTGTGAGGGTGATTAATAAATTATAACATGATTCCACATTCTGTGTGCTCAGCTAGTTAAGAAGAGCAACAGTTTGCGTCAATGTTGCTGTACCATATTTATTACAAGCTGTACATTAGAATCAAATCTAATTAGTATCAAATCACTGAATTGAATCTTACACTGTTTACAGAACTTGATATAACTCTTACAGTGTTCATTTATTAAATGAAATAGCTGTGATGTCGAATTGACCCTTGTACTTCTACCCTTGTAATAGTCTATTACATCAGTTAATTAAAATAAAACTGTGCATACACTCCTGATTTCTATTTTGAACCTTAAATCATTTAATAATAAATAAATAAATAAATAACGCACTGTGTCGTAAATTCTTACCTGCATAATATTATTAATTAACAGCTATGTTAATTATAATGTTAATTAACCTCGTTAAGCAGACTTATATTCCTCAGATATTTTTTTTTTCTAAGAGTAATTAATGTATGATTCATAGTGGTTACTGATTAATAGACTTTAAGATAAATTATTAAATAAAAAAAATAGACAACCTAAGGAGTTATCACCCAAATTGCTGATTAAATTCTAACTTGCATTAAAATGCATGTTGTTAAGATGGATGTTATCCTATAAACCCCAAAGAACCCATCGCCTGGTCCAGATTTCATCAAACAGCTTCCTTTTTTTTAATATAATAAGCTTCCAAATATAAGAAACTGAATATGTGACCAATGTTATAAAGCTGGAATTGTTCATCCTTCAAAGAATCCTTGAACAACCCTCTTTTTAAAGACAGTGGTACATAAATAATCTATAGTAGATCTTGAATAATACATAGGAGTGGTATGCTTTAAGCCGAGTTAACAGTGATGAATTAATTTGTATGCCGTTGACACCCATGGTGCCGAGGTGCTGAAATAGCACATAATTCGAGGAGATGAATTAACACTCAAGAGTTTAACACCTACTGTGGTCAGTTCACTGTTGTAATATTGATGAGATCGATTATGATGTTGAATAAATGGACTCTTACATTACACTGTTATGTTATGTTATAAGGAATACATGATTTTTCTGGATGTTTTTGCGGCTCCTGCTTTTGCAGAGATACGCTCAAAAGACAAATACACAAACGTCACATTTCATCAGACTTTTCAACCTACTATTTAATTATTTATTATACAGCCTTATATTGTGTATGACTAACTTTCTTAACATATCAGCCTATAATGGTTCATGCATTAGAATGACATTTGTAGTGAAAAGTTTTAGTCCTGCAGATGCAATCTGATTGGCTGAATAAAACTCTCCACCAGTGCAGTGGCTTCACCTTGAATGAATGAATGAATGAAATAAATAAAAGTGAACTATTTTCCCTTACTGTGTTTGCAGACAGAAGGAATGTGACCTCTGCATTTAACACACACACCAGTGAACACTAGGGGGCAGTAAACACACTTGCCCGGAGCGGGGGGCAGCCCCAAACCACGGCACCCAGGGAGCAGTTAGGTGCCTTGCTCAAGGGCACCTCAGTCGTGTCTTGCCCTGGGTGGGGATCGAACCCGCGACCTTCCAGTCACGAGACCGGTTCCCGAACCACTAGGCCACGGCTGCCCGTGGTCCATAGCTGTGCAGCTGTCTAAAGTGTTACCTGGTTGTCGGTAGATTGTGTGCTTGAACGTTTGAGGATCCCTGTGATGCAGCATGAGCAGCAGTTTTTTAGCATGTGATTTAGCTAGTGGTAGGAAATCAGCTATCACAAAAAGAATTGAATAAATTATTTAAAAAAAACAAAAACATTATGCTGATTGTACATAATATATATTACAGATTTATGTATGCAGTATATATTTCAGCTGTGTTCCATGCTGGGGGGGAAGTTTTGTTATTAGCCATATTTTTTGTAGGAACCTTGGCAGACGGTACTTTTTAAGATTTGTTGTTATCTTACATAATACATTTAGGAACAGTGGCTAATAATTGGATTCTGGAAGAGTTGAAATACATTAGCTAACTCATTTTAATCACAGCAGAAACATGCTGACAAATGCAAAGTGTACTTCAGTTACTATTTGCAATTACACTGCTAAATCAAATTACATAATGTTAGCTGGAATTGCCTTCACTAAGAAGGACACATGTGAGATTGCTCTGAAATTCCTTTCCAAACAGAACAGACTTTCCCTCATGCTGCCTACCCAGGGACTGTGTAGTGATCGGAACACAATGCTTGCATATACGTAACCGCTACAGATTGAAATGAACTCTCTACTGCTCCATTAACATCTAGCCTGTTTATTTTTAATTATTTTCAAATTAGCTTGTATAAAGCTTGTGTATACTAGATAGTCTGTGGTCCTTTGAGCAGGTAAGCCTACCACTTTGTAGCTGTGCACTTGCGTGCTGTCACGCCAGTGCATGTCACTGCTGTGCTGTTGTCCAGTGGTTGTCCAATGGTTTTTTGGTGGATCTTTTGCACTCAATACACTTCTCCTGCTTACACCAAAGTTGCTAGTTTAAGAGAGCAGGTTCGGTTGACTAAGCACCAGTGTACACAGCATGACCGTTGTCTCCAAATGACCAATCACTGATCACCATTGTTTGTCCCACCCATGCCCTTCTTTGTTAATTGTGTCTACTTCTATTATTGCGTCGACATTCTTATTACATGTACTGTAGCAGTGTGAAAAAACATACACTATATGGCTAAAGGTCTGTGGACACCTGACCGTCACCCATACACCATGTGCTTGTTGAACATCCCATTCCAGATGTAGTCCCTTCTTCGATGTTATAATAACCTCCACTCTTCTTTAGTCTAGATTTTAGCGCATGGCTGTGGGGATTTGCCCATTCATTTACAAGTGCAACAGTGAGGTCAGAAAATGTTGTCACATTCTGCTGGCGGTGCTCCAGTTCATCATAAAGGTGTTGAGTTGGGGCTGAGTTCAGGGTTCCGTGCAGGGCACACAAGTTCTTCCACTTCAACCTTGAGCCCGGAGATGTGTGAAAACCAATTCACAGAGCCTGGGGAGCAGTTGATTCACTGAACACACAAATTAATCAATGATATCATCTGTTGACTTTTAGGCACTCTTTACCTTCCTTTTAAAAATAGTTGGCAGCGGATAATGTCTTAATTTATACACTGTTGTTAATGTGTTGTATTTTCTCTGTTCTTTCTTTGCAGACGTGGAGGCGAGAAAGTAAAGAGGATCCGACATAGACTGGACTTTTTGTATATATATTTTTTCTGGCAAGAATTGTTCATCCATGTTTTCTGTTGGGCTGATGGATAACCAGAGGAAAACAACACAACCTGGCACTTAAAATCTTATCATTTTTTTAGTTTCTCTTGTGACTTTCTCTTGCGACACAGGAGAGAACTGTACTGCCATCTATTTTATTTTTTATTTATTTTTTGATGTGCATAAGATATGGCGCATCATAGCAGGTTGAGGGGTTGCAAATGCAGGCTCACGCTCCTCCAGGTTGATTAGCTGTCACTGTGTTCCATTATAATAAGCCATAAAATCCAAACCTGCTTTTGTTTTAACCATCATAAACAACTAGTTTTGCATCTTGTCATCTTTTTTTTGGAGTGAACCATGGCAGATAAAGTTGGTCTTGGAGTTCCAAAAACAGGCTCTCGCTCATCCACCTCGCTTCCTCCAGAGCCGATTGAGATCATCCGCACCAAAGCCCGCACCAGAAGAGTGCGCATCAACGTGGGAGGCCTGAACCATGAGGTGCTCTGGCGGACCCTGGACCGTCTCCCACGCACGCGTCTGGGCAAGCTGCGTGACTGCAACACGCACGAATCGCTTATGGAGGTGTGCGACGATTACTGCCTCAATGAGAACGAGTACTTCTTCGATCGGCACCCGGGCGCGTTCACAAGCATCCTGAACTTCTACCGCACTGGGAAGCTGCACATGATGGAGGAGATGTGCGCGCTCTCGTTCGGACAGGAGCTTGACTACTGGGGTATTGATGAAATTTATTTGGAGTCGTGCTGCCAGGCTCGCTATCATCAGAAAAAGGAGCAAATGAACGAGGAGCTGAGGAGGGAAGCGGAGACACTGCGTGAGAGGGATGGAGAGGGGGAGTTTGATCACTCCTGCTGTCCTGATAAGAGGAAGAAACTGTGGGATCTTCTGGAGAAGCCCAACTCCTCAGTTGCTGCTAAGGTAAGATGATGCTTAATCCAGTGCAACCACATTTTATACCTTATAACCTATTCTAATGACACCTCTTCATCTCTCACAAGCTTGATCAGACATCACATGAATGACTGGTTAAAATGATTAACTTTACCAATGAGAAAAGATTACAGCATTCAGTTCAGCATTGTGCAAACTCCATGTTGTTTGTCTTTGTGCCCAAACTTTTCATGGGTATCTAATGCCGTGAACGATTTACTTACTGTGCTTGCACACAAAGGAATGTAACCTCTGCATTGTAAAACACACACACTTGAGCTAGTGAACACACTTGCCCAAAGCAGGGGCAGCCCCAAACCATGGCAGCGTTAAGTGCCTTGCTCAGTGGTACTTCAGTCATGTCTTATCTGTCGTGGGGACTTCCGGTCACAAGACTGGTTCCCGTAAACACAAGGCCATGGCTGTTTCCTGGTGAAGTAAAGTGAAGTGACTCACTGACCAGTGCTTGCACACCAAGGACTTTGACCTCCACAGTTAACTCATCTGTGCAACGAAACACACTCTCACTAGGAAGCACTGAACACATGTCCAGAGCAGTGGATAACCCCATTCATGGCACCCCAGGAGCAGTTGGGGGCTAGATTCTTTGTTCAAGGGCACTTCAGTCTTGTCGGTGCAGCAATCAAACCAGGAACCTTCCAATCATAATGCTGGTTCTTTAATGACAAGCCTATGACTGCATAGACTCAAGTAATAAATCCATTACATCATCATAGTAATGTTTACATAACAGCACAGCCCCAGCAGTAGTTCCAGCTGGAACATGAACAATAGGAATAGGTTAATATTAACTATGTTTATATTAACAGCTCATACACAGGTGACTTGTATGGCAGATGTGTTGCATGATGTTCAAGAAAAGTAGATGCATAATTATTCATCTGGTGATGTTTTTTTTTAGAAGACATTCACTGTATATTTACTACATAGTCTTGTGAAAGTGCTTTGCATCAGTCAGTTTCCCAGCTCAGAAAGAGAGAGAGAAAGAGTGAGAGAGTAAACCTGGTGAGGCAATGACTGTTTATTGCAGCATTAATATAGGTTACATCAAGCCAGCGTGCAATATTTTCATACAACACAACCATCTGTTGTGCATTATTCCTTACATAATAGATGAAACCCTTTTTTCATTTAAATAAAGTTGCCTTTTGTCATGACACTTCAAACTAAATATTGAAGTATTTATGAACTACTATTATTTTTATCAAGAACACAGAAGAAAGAGGCACTGGCAGTGAGTAGTCAGAAAACTGATGTGAAGGAAAAGGATAAACTATTGTATAAGAGTGTCTGCAAAATGACTGCATATAGATGTAAGTAGTCTAAAAGTAGGTAGAGCTGAACAAAAAAGTGTGCGGATAGGACAAACAATGATAATGGTGATGAATAATTGGTGGACTGAATCTACTCTCTCAGCTCTAACACGAGTTGAGGAGCCAGATCAAGTGCAGTGAGTGCAGCCCTCTCAAAATGATTAAAAAAAAAATGATAAAAAAAAATTATTAAAAAATAGCTTAAAGGGTCCACAAATGCAAGAAATACAAAAAAATAAACATTCTAACCAATTGTAACTACATTAATAACCAAAATGCTTGTAACATGCATCACTTTTAAACTTCTAACTTGCCATGTCCAGTTGACTATTATATCTAAATGACAATGTAATCTTATAAAATGTGACTCATTCCGGGGACAACAACTGAAAAGGAAAGTGTGTTGATTGAGGTGTGATGGAGTTTGCACAGTGCTAAACTGCAGGCTATGTGGTCTTTACTTGACCTTATAGCTCAGTTGGAAAATTAGAAACCAATATTCAAAACATTAGCTGACTGCATAAGTGGAAAATTGTGTACATTTTCTTTTTGGCTGTGTGTGTGTGTGTGTGTGTGTGTGTGGTTATCCAGTGCTCTGCCCACAAGAGAGAATTTATGGAAATTTTAGGGAACATGTATGTAATATTTTAAATGAACCATTTGTGTTAGCACACTGTCATTTCATAAGGAAGACTAGCACAGTCATGTGCTTGCTGTTTTTTTTTTTTTGATCGAGTTCATCTGTGCTACCTGTTTGGGTATCAGCTGCATGGCCTTGAACCCTCTGGCAGGACCTGATGTACACTCCTCTAGCTACAACCATTTCTCATTAGTCTTCCTATAGGAGCTGAGTAACTCATTAAGTAATAAATAATCTTTTTTACAGTGGATAATGAGTGGCATAGTGTGGAGCTGCAGTAGCTAATTGCACTGTCTCTGTACAGATAAGAGAAGGAAGGATGTGTGAACAGTTTGTGCAGAATCTGAGAAATGGAGTGAATTTTACTAGAGAGAGAGAGAGAGAGAGAGAGAGAGAGAGAGAGAGAGAGAGAATATATACTGTGTGTTTGTGATTAGTATAGTATATTATCTATATAATAATACGACCATGTTTAATCTAAACACAAGATGATGAACAGCTTTTTTTCTGGAACTAACTATAGTAGTACTACAAAGATTATTATTATTATTATTATTATATCAACAACAACAACAATGATAATAATAGTAATAATAATAATAATAATAATAATAATAATAATAATTATTATTATTATTATTATTATTATTATTATTGTAACAAAACAGAATATTTTCACAATCTGTTTCATTTCTTTGGATTTTTTTTTCGTAAAGTAGCATAAATATATATTATTTTGTTTCTACATTAACATGCATACACACACAATCACACTCACTCTGTCGTTTACAGAATAGTAAAATCCTATGTCTAAATCAATTTGAAAATATGTTTTTGGTATCAGCAATACCTGTTTGTTTAACATAGTATCTCTGCTGAATAAGGTCCTACATAAACACAGATACACACACTGTCTCTCGCTTTCTTGTCTCTCTCAGCAACATCCTAGACACCAAAAGGAAAAGTAAAAAGTTCAGCTACTTCAAGTCTTCCTGCAGGTCTTGAATAAATATTTAGAGACAGCCTGTAGTTCACATGAATAAATATGTCCTTGTTTACTTGGAGTATATTCTGTAGACAGGTGGACAGGCAGACGTTTGCAAATTTGTCTCAATTAGCATGACTCCATTCGTATGAAAAGTTTGATGGTTAGAGGCGTGGTTAGTGTTTCGACCTTATCTTTCATCATATAAACTCATAAGAAACAGACACACAAAAATATACTGACTGACAGGCAGTGAAAAAGACAACTGTAGATACAGACACAGTTTTATTGCTGGAGTTACTCTTTTGTTGAAAGTGTTATTATAAGAAATGTTAGTATTCATGTATTAGTATTTGTACAGTACAGTATTGTAGATGTAAAGCAGAAAGTAATAATGGTCTGTAGATATGGTCTAGTATATCGTACTGGTCAACAATTTTTAATGGTGATGGCATGAAGAAAGATATTGCTCATGTGTGTCCAGGATGTAAGGAATCTGTAATCGATTAATTTGATGTACTTTTCTGCTCACGTTGAATGTTTTTTGTTTGTTTGTTTGTTTTTCGCACCGTTATAGTCCTGCCCACTTTGGCAGTTTTTTTATTTATTTTTTTGTACCTGTCTACAGTCCCTTCTACAGAACTTACACAGAGAGCAATTGTTGGTTTGCAGAATGTTTTTATCTTGTATTTCTATTAGGGCTGTCAAATGATTAAAAAATGTAATCGCGATTAAGCGCAGAATTTCATATAGTTATTCACGATTAATCACATAGTTCATATAGTTAATCGCGATCAATCAAATTTCATATAGTTAATCGCGATCAATCACATAGTTCATATAGTTAATCACGATTAATCAAATTTCATATAGTTAATCGCGATCAATCACATAGTTCATATAGTTAATCACGATTAATCACATAGTTCATATAGTTAATCGCGATTAATCAAATTTCATATAGTTAATCGTGATTAATCAAATTTCATATAGTTAATCGTGATTAATCAAATTTCATATAGTTAATCGCGATTAATCACATAGTTCATATAGTTAATCGTGATTAATCAAATTTCATATAGTTAATCGTGATTAATCAAATTTCATATAGTTAATCGCGA
>JAOVVF010000026.1:5196470-5207381 GCA_028565595.1 Duopalatinus emarginatus
TGTCCAAGTTAACGTGATAACACATTAACTTGTTCTCAAATTATCATGATAGCTTGGATCCATACACGTGGATAGCTTGTTAATTTTACACCAAAGGCTTGTCATAAGAGTCACTAAAGAAACAGTGCATTTATGTTTATTATAAATATTTATTCTGCTAAATATTTATGTTTAGTTGGGACGTTACCTAACAGCTTGCCCTGGTGGAGTAGGTGAAAATTGGGATTTTTATAATGACTATGAATGCAAATGCCAGAATATTAGACTACCCTCACAATTGTGCTACCTTTGGGTTCTCATGTTTTGTTATTCTGTCATAGCTAGACAATTAGTTGTACTCCTGTTGCCCAGTGTCATGCCTTACTATCTTGACTTCTCCAGCTGTGGTTCCACTCAGTCTGCATAGGAACACTAGTACAAGAGCCCAGAGCTTTACTTCTGCTGATGTTCCTTCTGCTTCTTCATTGTGGATATATTTGCATGCATGATTCATCTTCCCGCTGCCATCAAAATCCCACTATCTGCTATCACCCATAGGAGGATGATTCACCTTCCTGCTGCCACCTTCTTGCTGCCATCAAAATCCCACTATCCGGTGTCAGCCAGAGCAGCATGGATTCTGAGTCTGGTTCATCTCAAAGATTCAAAGAGTTTCTCCTTTTCAATTGTTGTCTTAGGTGAAATTTTTATTGTAAAAACCATTATACAAAAAAACAGCTGAATTCAACCGCATTATCCACAGTCTAAATGTTTAGACCCCAAGGGTACGAACCAAATTGGTTTCTTACAACAGAGTATTTCCATATCAAACAGGGCTCAAAGTAGAGCACATTTAGGGGTTTAATTATCCAATAAACCCTTAATGAACCCTAAAGCCTTATTAATAATAAAATGGTTTCATTATTAATAAACTTTATCATTAAACGTGCATAGAAGGGAACAGGGAATTGTCCTTTTTTAAATGATTTATGTAACCGTCGCATGACATCAAATCAAATCCAGTCATTTGAGTGCAATTGATGAAACAGCTTTATCTGCGTAGATGAGAACTAGTTTCTAATTAACGTCATATCCATACACAGTGCCCTGATTTGCCAACAAATACACTTGAACACCAGGAACTCACACTAATTTTTACAAAAAAAAAAACAAAACAAAAAAAACCAAAACATTTAGCCGGCTAAATAGGAGCCAATGAAGAGAGGTAAAAAAAAAATCCATTAACAGATCTGAGATAAGGGAATTGAAAGGATAGAGGTAACTTACACTATGATCACAATATCCTGGGGTCACTTTTCATTTATTTAGTTTCCTTTATTGCATTAAAAAAGCAACAGTATTGGCTATGTATGACTTCTAATTCTATGTACCTAAACACAACTTAAATTTAAATGCCATAACCAAGTTTGCTTTCTTTTTTATGTTACGTTTTCCAACTACAACTACAGCTAGTTATGTGATACTTAGATTGGTTATTGCTATTTTTATCTAGATAACTTGCTATACTTTATATACTTGTTTATTATATTTACTATAATTATTGACAATACTAATATAGATTTTGAAGATCTTGTCGGAAATGAACTGAAAACAAAATTTGAATGCTCGATTTACAATTACATTTGACTTACTGACCACTTTGATTAAAAGGCCCATGTAGTCGATCTGTTTACTACATGGCATCAAGGACGGAAAGTCTAACGCATAAACCCAAAGCACTGTCTTCCACTGCTTCTCTTTCAGCAAGACACGGAGATGTGTAAGTGTAGCCGAGTTGTGTGCCAGCGAAGTGAAAAAAAAAATAATGAGATTGATTAAAGGTCGATCGATAAGCAGCCAAGTTAGAAACCCAGCCAACACAAGACATTTCTCTGCAACGGGTTTCCAATCAAGGTCCACTTCAGCTGTCTTAAACTAAAGAGACAGGCGGAGCAAGAGAGTGAGGGAGAGAGACAAGCTGTGAGATAGGGGAGTAAAAGACAAAGGCAAAGAAAGACAGCAAGCTAGAAAACACTATACATATATGAAGCTGTTTTATTTGTAGCCTCCCTTAAAACATGCTTTCGGTGTGTTTAAGCCGTGCCAGTGAAACAGTGAAAAATTCATAATATCTAATGCCACAGATAGTTGATTTTTTTTCTTCAATCATGCAGGACTTGATTCTTAACAGTCAGCCTTTTAAGTGTATGTCTTTTGCTCAGTAGTTTGGTAAGAAATGGGTCGATTAGATAAAAAGCACAATCATATCCACATCTCCAACTTTTACAGCCTGGGATTCTTTCCAGAGTTGTGCGTGTGGACATAAGCTCTTGTTGTTATGTAGAGCTGCACAGCATCTGTAGGACTCATCATGCTTGTTCACTACAGACACTCGATCAGCAGAATTAGTGTTAACACTGTGAGTGGTAATAACTTCAATCATGTCATTGTTAGCTTTGCTTATAGGAAAACCATTGAACACATCACAGTTAGCTTTGCTTATAGGAAAACCATTATTAAAGCCACTTGTTATCCAGTCTATTACCAGACCTTCTGTAGCTAAACTGCAAACCAAGCCCAGTTGTCACCTTGGGGTAATGCTTAATGAGTATTGGTACTAACTATAGCATATAGATGAACAAGATTTAATGAGTCACTATAGAAACGTGTAAGTATAGAATCTGTCAAGTTTTAGCCATTAACCATAATAATAATAATAATAATAATAATAATAATAATAATAACCCATTGTAGAAGATGGTGTTTGTTTGTTTTTTTTAAAAAAAGGAAATGATACACATTTCCTTTACAGTTACAGTTTCAGAGAATGATTCAGAACACATATGATTTTTTTCAATATCAATATCAATGTAGTATCCAAAGTTTAGATGTAACCTAGTAGGATGTTTTCCAAGGACTGCGCCAAAAGCCTCCAGACAAACACCAATGATTCAATGAGAAAGTAATGAAATAGATTGGGTTAAGATTTAGGTCAAGTGGAGACTTTAAATGGTAAAGCTGGTCAATAAAGCCTCTTTGTAGTAGTTTTGTAAATGTTTGTGTAGTAATCCTGTGTGCATGTTGTTGTGATCCTATGGATCCCACTTGTTCTACAAAAGCTTTTTGAACGTAAATCCTGACCATGTAGATACAGAAAATACATGGGATACAGCATACTTTAAGCTGCCACATTGTACTTTTTAAAAATAAAATAAAATAAAATAAAAATAAAAAACAAAACAATGTGATGGTTTCCTACATTATCAAAGTCTAAGAGTCAAAGTTTCAGGGGTCCACTTATCTAATTGTTTCATTACGCTTAATCCACTAGCTACTTTATATAAACCTACCAAGTAGATCGATTTATCTAGGTAATTGCTAAATGGAGCCCACCAGAGCTTCTGTTCCATTATCTGTCCCTTACAACATATCTATCAGCAGAAAGGTATGACCTTTCCACTAAGTGATAGCAAACAGGGTATGTGATATGTGACCTCAGAAGAATCAAAAACGATTCAATTCTTCATGAATTACATTCAATTTAAATTGGTCCTTTTACACACCAAATACAACAAATGGAAGGGCAATTAGTAGGAAAATAACAGAGGAAATAATCATACAATATTGATAAGAATAAACATAAATAAATTAAAATTATTTCAACATCTTGAGAATTATACTATATAGACAAATATTCACCAGCCACTTCAATAGCAACACTTGTATCGGCTGCACATTCAGGAAATTCTCCAATCAGCAGTTAATGTTCACATCTGTGACAAAGCTAGTCTCTGTCATTAAGACATGGACATTTGAGACATGGACAGACACATGCCTTTATTGGCTGATTGAAACGCAGTTTGTTGTGACCTGAAAATGTATTCATTGATGGGAGGAAAGTAAAACCTCGCAAAAAAAACCCTGTAATTGGAATTCATGGTAAAATGGTTGTTTGGATTTTATGTATTGTTTATATTTCTGGCCAGAAATAATTTCAGAAGTTCTTTAACAAATTATTTTAATATTAAGCAAATAATACATGCACTGACCTGTGATTGTTTTCTGTACTGAAGGTCATCCATGTCTTCGTTCATGAAGGAAACATTCTGTTACTTTGGGAAGCTTTTAGCGACAGGGTTCCTTTGAAAAACAGGAAGTGGAATCATATTACTTCCTGTTTGATGGTATTTAAGCTTCATTTTTATTATTTACATATTTTTACTGTAATTTTTGTTGAACGGCAGAACTGATTGTGTATATATTTGTAAATATTTTGGTAGCAACTAGTTTTTTGTTGCATATGCCATTTTTTTTTCACTTGGAATACTGTGATTCAATAAATATCCTTCTCTTGGACCTAACCAGAAACATTCGCATGTCTCTTTTCTGCCAGGCCTTCAACATATCAGATATCATATCAGAGACTGTTTGTTGGTTCCAGGTAGTTTTTATTTTTGAGAATTTCAAACTAATCTGATGAGTGTTTTCATTCACAACAAATAAATTCTCTAGAATTTATACCAAATGGTGTGAAAAACAAAAAGCGTTGTTGAGATAGATTAGACTGGGTCAGGGAATCTTATCGAAACACTAATCAACCATGGTGAGCAAAAAAGCACAACAGGCAACCTACAGCAAATAGCCTAAAACATCACTTTCCAGTCCTGTCTGCCAAGAACATGAATTTGACACTAGAGTGGACAAACATGTATTTATATGGTTTTATGCATCGCACTGCTGCCATGTGATTGACTGATTGTATGTGTACGTATAGGATTCAAGGATTCATGGAGTCCTTGTTTTATTTGTCACATGCGTAGTCATACACGGTACAACATGCAGTGAAATGACATTTGACCGTCGTCCACAAAATATAAACTAGGTAACAAAGTAACATTAATAGAAAGTTAAAGTAAAATTAAATATTCCTAAATTAAAATTGTAGAATATCAAATAAAATACAAAACAGATTAAAATATAAAATAAGATTAAAAATATATACAATAAAGTATAAAATAAAGTAAATTTGTCCGGTGTGTGAATGTGCAAAAAATGTGCAAAAAAAAATTGCAGTCCGGTTGTGTGTGAATGTGCAAAAAAAAAATGTGCAAAAAAAATGTTCCTAATAAAGTGGACAGAGGCTACATTACCTACACAAAACAATGACTGCATACTGTATTAAACATTCCTATTGTATTGTTTTTTAACTACACGGATCTTAGACTCTGAATGAAATAATAATTCATTATTATTTACTAATTATTTGATCTTCACTCGTATTTAAAACATTTCTCATCAAGAATATTAAGACTGGGTGCCAGTATGTGTTGTACTACTTGGTCTTTTTTGTTGTTGTTGCTGGTTTTGTTTACCAGCATTGCATAATAAACCCCCAAGAGATGACTGTGGTTCTGTTTACTAATGAATGTGAGGTTTTATGTGCTGCTTAAATTCCCAAAAATTATCATTCGCTCTCAGTTTTGTACATTTTACTGCAATACTTCAAACAGTCTTATTACTGGTTATTTCAAATGTGGTATTTTATGTTAAAGATGCTTCGGCTTTGTATTTAAAGTGCTGCCTACGAATCTTTGGACCCAAAGTGGAGCGTATCAGACGCTCTGGATGGTTTCCTGGCATCAGTGCCAGCGTGTGCATCTGTGAGTGGGCGTTTATGGCATGTAGGTTCTGTTTCTCAAGGGAAGGAAAATGGAAAATAAGGAAAAATCGGACAAGGCCACCTTGAGCACTCACCTTCAAGAAGAACGTCCACACCTCATTAGTTTTTTTTTTTCTGCTTGAGGCCTCGCTCCAGTTCTCATGTGTGTTTAGGAAAATGTCACTGTTCAAGCGTTTTGTACACTGAAATATAGAAATATGTGCCTCGCTGAAGAGGCTTAGAAAAATCTAAATTCTCACCGGTGATCTATGCTGGATTATAAGATTCCTTATGACCCATAATAGTGCAGTGTTCAATTATACCACCATACCAAAAGCGTCTCATGGGGGAAAGAGATTTAAAGACTAAATATACATTTTAGGAAAGCTTTTTAACCTTATAGTGAATACTTTATGTTTAAGTTCTTATTCTGAACCCTGTGTATTATCCACAATGTCATCTGTCAGAAGTTTCTCATGTTCTCTCCGTGTCTGTGTGGGATTTCTGTGGTCCGTTCTAAATTTCCCTGGTGTGTATGTGTATGGTGCCATATGATGGATTGGTGTATTATTCAAGATGTCCCATCTTGTGTTCCCAGGATAGCCCACTGCAGCTCTGAAATTCTTTCATTTGTCCAGCAGGAGGTGCACGCCTGCTCTAAGCATAATACTCTCCAAAATGGAGTAGAAGATCACTCTAGTAATTAACGTCCTCCCGGATTGCCATGTGTCTGTAGAATTCTACAAAAATAAAGAAAATCTGCGTTAGATTAATTCTCACCTTGTTTGTAGTTTTCACTACAATTGGCCTCGTTTATCAATTGTGGAGTAAATGGTTTTATTTGTAAATCGTTAACAGGTGCATTTACACAAGAACCTTCAAAAAAATCTGTTCGAAATGTTCATATCCTACTTACAGTTTCTGAGTTTGTGTAAATTTATGTTCAAGGATAATCACTGATGTGCCTAGCCTGATGTACCTAGCATTATTTTTTTTTTATTATGCTGTCATGTTTTAATTATTTATTTAATTTAATTAACACACAAATTAAAAGAACAATTATGTGCAACAAATACATAAATAACAAAGAAACAAATAAAAGTCTAGCCTTTAAATTTGCACAAATGAAAAGGCATCCTATAAAAGGAATAAAGGTTAGTGTGTGTATGTTAAACAATGCACTACATTGGCTAAGCTGCATTATTGGAAAAAAATTTAGCACACGGCAGGCTTTTGTTCAGGATTAAGTCATCATTTTGTAATTTTGTTTTTATAGAGTTTTATGGCCATTATTTAATGTAAATCTAATAATATGCTTGGTAATTTACAAATAATTGGCATTAAATCAACATACGATCGGAAAAAAAATGGTGTTAATGAAAGTTATGTAAAGTATTTTATTCGGTTTGACTTGCGCAAACATTTACCGAATTACTATAAGATTACAATTTTAAAATGAAACATTACATTGTCATAAAAATAGCACCCTGTTTTCTGATAAATTGAGATAACGTCTCCCTCCCTCCATGGGCTACGCTGTATGCTGTCCTCCAGTTCTTGTCCTCATTACAGCCACTGTTGACATTAGATAATGACATTGACTGTTCTCATTATAGCCGTGTATTGAATGTGAATCTGATCTAGTCCTGCATGTGAAAGTGGCTTATAATAAAGACGCCAAATTAAGGTACCTGTCACATTCTGTAAGATGATTCTGTTCTCTTGTGAAAGGTTACAACAATGAAACACAACAATCAGCGATGCCAAACATTTACGACGGGGTAACAAACAGAGAAGATCAATTTCCTCGGCTTTGTGTGTTGTATCAGATACTCAGCTGTTGTGCTGCGTGTTTTCATAAGCTGTTCATATTTTTAGGAAGTACTTGTGTGTGTGAGAGATGTGTGTGAGTAGAGGTTTATGTGTAAGCCATCGTGTGCATGCTGTTCCACCGAAGACAGACATTGTTCTGTGTATTGCTAATCTGAAATGACGCACGATGCAGGCTGATATATTACGACGCAGAGTTTTATTTCACCTTAACGGCAACTGCAATGCTGCGAAGTGGAAGAGACAAATTAAGCGCAGAACCTGAGGCGCTTTCTCTTGTCAAATTAAAGATGTTTCAGCATGTGATTTTCCTTTTCTGAAGGCATTTCTCCAACTAAATTGTGCTGTCAATTTTAATCTCAAAGCCACTGTTTTATATTCAAACAAATCCACAACCAAACTGTCGAGAACTAAACAACCAAATTACTCCCAGACAGCACTGTTTATGTTTATGTCTACATCTAACAGCTCAATTTCTGCTCAGATTACACTGGATAATGTAACGTCCTTACGGTGGACTTAGAGTGACGGGTTCGACTCATGTGACTGTAAATAAGGGGTGGACCTAGATTAAAGGGTGTGATTAAAGTGCGATTTAGAGTAAGGGATGAGGTTAGACTGATGTTACTGAATGAAGGGTGGAGTTAGTGTAAGAGGTGTGATTAACATAAGAAGCAGAATAGAATTAGGTGGAGTAAGAAGAAGAAATAGTGTGAGACTGATGCTACTGGAGAACGAGAGATGGAAATAGTGTTAGGGGTGGGGTGTGGTTAATGTAAGAGGCAGAGTAGAATAGGGTGGAGTTAGAATGAGACCAGGTTAGTTTGATGTTACTGTAGAATAAGGGGTGGAGTATGGAGCTATAGGAGGAAACTAGTACTCTGGGAGGAAACCCCTGCAGACACAGGGTGAGCATGCAAAATCCACACATTGAGAAATATACCCAGACCCTTCTTGCTGTGAGGTGACAGGACTACCCACCATGCCACCATGCCACCCCGGCACTAACCAAGACCTGGATTTTTCTCATCACTGACGTCTACTACCTGGTCCCTAGAAGGCTTTATTGAAGAAATGGACACACTTTTTATTTTTTTTCTCCTTCTTGTCCTCTGAAATTTGAACCTCTCCTCCAACAAGCTCCAGTCCTCTTGATTTCTTCCTTTTCTGC
Organism: Duopalatinus emarginatus; assembly: GCA_028565595.1. Classification (NCBI taxonomy): domain Eukaryota; kingdom Metazoa; phylum Chordata; class Actinopteri; order Siluriformes; family Pimelodidae; genus Duopalatinus; species Duopalatinus emarginatus. Next base: position 5,205,110 of record JAOVVF010000026.1, read on the forward strand.
ATTCCTTTTCCTTGACATTCGCACGCTGCCATCCCACGCATAAGACATAAGACAGCCTTGGACCAGGTGCACCTTTCTAGCTACAGACATCAGTACTACCTCCACATCTTTGATTATTACTTGGTATCATTCTCCCTATCCTGCTTAAAAACAGCTATCAATATCTCTCTCCCACTTGCGAAAAACCATCACTCTGTTCCCTCTCTGTAGCCTGCACCCTATCATCCCTTTGAGACCCTGACTCATTTTCCACTGGAGTTAGCCAAAGACACTTTTGTCTGCTGACTTTTCTCCACCTTCTAAACCCAGGAAGATCGTTTGCCCTATCCTATGGCTATCACTTGTGTTCAGCAGCAATAAAGACAATTAATAACAGCAGAGAGAAAGTGGAAGAAATCAGTCTTATGGTTTACCAGAATCTCTTGTCTACAAAAAACAAAAGCTGGTAAGTTTTGCACAAGATCCTTGCAAGCTCCACAATATTTTAATGAATGTAAACTATTTTGCCTTACTGTGTTTGCACACAGAAGGAACGTGACCTCCGCATTTAACCCATCCGTGCAGTGAAACACACACACACACACACACACACCAGTGAACACTAGGGGGCAGCTCCAAACCATGGCACCCGGGGAGCAGTTAGGTGCCTTGCTCAAGGGCACCTCAGTCATGTCTTGCCCTGGGTGGGGATTGAACCCACAACCTTCCGGTCACGAGAGCGGTTCCCTAACCACTAGGCCACAGCTTAACCCCCTGACTCCTCCTGTCCAATCCTCCCATCCTAATAAAGTTGTTGCAACCATCTGAAGATCGAAAGACTGAAAAAAAAACTTCACTCCTACCCCAACTTTTACCTTACAAATTTAGGATTCCCCTTCTCTTTCACTAGCACATTTTTCTAGTCTAGTAATGGATAGATCCTGCAAGTCATCTTTTTCTGCAATCCCCTCCACAATGCTCCAGACAATCTAACAAGCTCTTCTCGCCTTCATCACTACTATTATGAATGGCTCCATAACATCTTGTAGCGTACCAATTACATTCAAGTGTTATTCCCATTCTTAAGAAATCCACTTTGGGTCCTTCAGATCTCTAAGGCACTTCAGCATACTGAGAAGCTACACAGTCAACCACAAGACTGCAAGACTGCTGTTCATCATCAGGAGTTTTGGAATTTGTGAGACAGTATGGCAAGAGCAATTTTCTTCCTACTTGAAAGGGTGGTCATATCAGGTGTTGTTGAGGGGGTCCACATCTGCTCCAAGCAGGCTCTCTTCTGGTCTCGCACATGGCTCAGCGCTTGGTCCTTTTATTCCTTTATATACTTAGTCTCTTAGTGGTCTCTTACATTGGTTTTCATATCACTGCAATGCAGATGGCATACAACTTGGTCACTCGATGCAACCTTGGGGAAACCTGGACAATCAACTGTCTTTTTCCTCTCGCACTGCCAATCTGACACACTCATGTTGATTTCTCCTGTGCAATGTCAGAAGGATTTGTTCATTTCTATCCACACAGGTGACTCAGGTACTTGTTCAGTCGTTTGTCTTTTTGAGGCTGGACTAGTGCAACTCACTTTTGACTGCCATTTGACCTCTGCAACTGTCTGCTTCTGAGTCCCATTTGACCTCTGTAACTGATCCAGAACACAGCTCTATGACTTGTTTTCAATGTTTCTCTCACAAAGTTCTTCCACTCTGCCTCCAAAAAAAGCCAAAAAACAGGCCAGCACCCTTTTACCTTAAAGCACTTATCACTCCCAGCACTGTACAATGGACCCTGCGATCCTCTCAAGTTGCTCTGCCCACCACCTCTCAGAGTACACGTAAGGCATGCATAAAGATCCTACTTGGTTTTGATAACCTAGTGTCTTTATTCATAGTGACCTCAAAGAACACCTGTAAGTCACTCTGAATAAGGGTTTCTGCCAAGTGCCATAAATGTAAATGTAATGATAGGTTGATACAGACTGATGTGACAGGTGAATAAGAAGGTAGGTTTATAATAGGGGGTATGGTTAGTGAAAGGGGCAGATTGGAGAGAGGCATGCCGTTAGAGTATTAAGAGATAATCAGAACGATGTGAGTGATATAACTGTAGAATGAGGGGTGGTGTTAGAATGAGAGATGGGGTTTGATTGACTTGGTGGTAGAATGATGGGTGGTGTTAGAATGTCAGGGTAGAATGAGGGATGGTGTTAGAATGAGAGATGGGGTTTGATTGACTTGGTGGTAGAATGATGGGTGGTGTTAGAATGTCAGGGTAGAAT